>JAZHYW010058209.1:0-57500 GCA_037355805.1 Ixodes ricinus
CCTCTCTTTGGTCTTTCGGAGAGCTTGTTTGCGTAATTAAGTTTTGTTTACACGTAAACATTTATCCCGTTAAATAAGTAATGCACATAGCTATTTTCAGAGTAATCAAATATTAAAGGAAGGTCCTTGGTGGATCCTTAAGGAAAGCGTTAGCGGTACCCTTGGGAAAAGCCACGCACGTTCCTCTTTGAGAAACGCTAACGCCGGCCCCTTTGCTTTTCTGCTTTGGCTTTCTTGTTTGGCTTTCTATTTTGCATCGTATATTGTTTGATGCCACTTTCTGGCCTCATTGCGGTATCAGTGTTAGCGTTTCCCAAAAGGGACATGCGTGCCGTTTCACAAAGGTCATGCTAACGCGTGACGATCCATTTTATTTTAGGATAAGATCCATTGCTGGATCCTTATCCTTAGGGATAGGGATCCAGCAATGGATCTTAAACTTTTTGCCGCCTACTTAGACCAGCGCTAGTACTTGGTTCAATTTTGTAGCACAAACCAAGGCGTACGTACCCCGCACACCTACAAGTTCAGACTCGCCCCAGCATCCGCTCGCGCATTGGCTACCGCCCCGTGACGTCGCCAACTCTCCCTTTTCTGAGCAGCGCGCATCCCTTTCCACTGTTTTGTCCACAGACGGACGCCACTATAGCTTTTCCCCACCATGTGTAGTTTTGCTAACGGATTAATAAAGATTTGAACTAAAACGCTACAGTGTAAATTATATTTTAATCGAAATACAAAAGGAATGCTTTCTTCCAGCTTTATATTGGATAGTTATAAAAAGTGAACAAAACCAAAAAAACAACGAAACTGCATCAGACTAACCTACTATATTTTCTCCCTAATTCTACAAAAATATACCTTTATTTTTATTTTTGCAGATTAAATGTTTTTTCTTATTACAAAACAAAATATAAGACACTTATTTTCATACAAACCACGAGACGTACATTATGGCTCAAGAAGATTTCTTTTTATTTATTACGTAATAAATGGCACACTTATATAGTAGTATACAGCACGACCAGCTAAGATGCGTCAAGGAAAGCTAGCGTATATACAAGAAGAAGCAAAAAATGAAGCGCAGCAAAAATCAGAACCCTCCGGACCTAGTGCAACTTCCTCACTCACCCCGAAGAAAATGGAATGGCGCTTAGCTTTACTCGAAATAACCTAAACTGCCCGGAATGACTTCCTCATGGCGCAAAGCAGGACGAGAAGTCGAAGAACGTCTGAGAACACCCGAGCTCCAAGAACACTCCAAAACGCACAAACCCATCTTGCAACACTGACCAGTCTCTCAACAACAAAACAAAACCAAACAAAAAAACATACAAAAATGATGCCTCGCTTTTCTCAAAAGCGTCGTCGTCGTTCTGTTGCCGTTATGCCTGCCCCAAAACACAAATACAAAAATAATGATGGCAAAGACTCGCTTAAGATTACTCTTTCTGCGACCTTCCACTGCTTGGGGTACTGTTGTGCAGTGTTCAATATATCACATGTTAGATGATATTTGCGCGATACGTAGATAGAGGAAGCATTCTTTATGACGCTCTTTTGTTCCGTAATCGAGCAATCCTGCTATTATACCGTGGGTATGCATAAACTAACCACCGACTTCTATTTTTCCGGCGTAATAGCTGCGACGGTACAAAGGATCTGCTGTTAAAGCTCTGCATCTTAACAGGCAGCAGTGGTTATTCGGAACCGCCAACAGATGCGTAACGTTTTGCCGGTTGCGATACATGAAACGTTGAATATAACAAAATAGCTATAAAATGAGCACAGCTCCGCTTTCATCATTCTTTCAGCGTACTCCCAACCCACAAACTCTCTCAATCTACGCTCATCTACGCTACGAAGCCGTCACTTGGCTTTTAAGCGTGAAGCCCCGGTGGAAAACGCTGCCGTGCGGGCCTTTCGGCGGCGTGGTGGCCTCCTCCGCCACCATGAAGAAAACCTCCGGACCTAGAAGCGGTTGCCGTCTGGACGCCCGACGGCGGAGGTTCGACGACCAGCTGAACGTCGGCCGGGTTCTCCTGCTTCGTCCCGGGCTCGTTTGTCTTGATGTCTGCACGGAAGCCGTTCTGGTCGGCCACGTAGTGAACCTTACGGTACACGCCGAGGGCGTCCGTGTAGCCGTAACTGCCCTGCACGGAGCCGGACTCGTCGCCCTTTTCTTGCCGGAACTGGGTGTTGCCAAACTCGTCTTGCACGTTGTAGCCGAAGTCGAAAGGTTGCGGTCGGTCCTGGGAAGTGAAGTAAAGAAGAGATTACGGTATACGCTCTCTGAAGTTTCCAAATATGTCGCATCTGTTCGATGCAGCATATAGCAATGTCATGGCGCCTGTACTTCTTTAAAGGGCGCTCTGAAAGCCACTCGCTTTAATTTGCGGGGATAACTCGAACAAGAACGAGGACAGAGATGTGCTTAGACCTAAATATTAAGTCAGCACCCTAAGAAAGTTGGAGCGTCTACTTGTCTTCTTTTCTAGAAAGCACCTGAAACAGCCAATCGCTGCAATCTGTGAAGAGATCTCGGAGAACGACGAACGTCAAAGCATGTTTAGACTTAAGACAAAGTCTGCGCTTTGGCGCCGAGCTGCATAAGACGTCATGCGCATTGTCACAACGCAGACCATTTTTCTTTTTTAAATTTGGACGAGTTTTCATTTTTGTTGTTGGCAGGCGCTCTCCTCCGTAGATTACTGCCATATTGACTTTTCCATGCGTTTTGCGGGAAAAGTAGACGTTTAGAGTTTTTCTTTAGAGTGAGTATAGAACTTTTTGCATGGTCTACTTTCCCGCAGTACACTGAGAGATCTAATCTCTGCGACCAATAGAAGGGAATCGGCAAATGACGAAGCAGAAAATATTCCCAGAACTAATTTCTGATCTCAAAGGGTCAACGGGGTATGGGGCTTAGAGCGATAAACTGGTATTCCGTTCACCAGACAAAAGTGACCCCCATTGGCTAGCGCCATGTTGTACAATTTTGACCACTAGACACTTGACCGTACCAAATTCTGAGGCTTTTGCGCAAAACTGAGCCGGGATTTGTATTGCGATCGCTGTAAAAAACGTGATAAACTATTTTTGTTTTAATACTGTTCGCCTTAGAGACCAGTATCTAGCTCCGATAAAAACCCTAAAATACAGCACCGCGGCTGACAGCATCTAGCGGAGGCATTGCGAAGCTGCTCGAGTTTTTGTCGTGAACGGTAAAAGCACATTTTGGACTTAAAACAAAGGAAACATAACTTATCTCGTCGGTACTGTCATTGAAGATCAATAAGCAGTTATTTGTGCGCGCTACTCCGTTAAAATCTGGACGTAAACCTATAAAATAACGTGTCTAGTGGTAAAAAATGTGCAACATGGCGGCGGCCATTTGGGTGTTACTTTCAGCTGCCAGTTTATCACTCTAAGCCTCTCTATAGCTCGTTGGAAATAGGGCACTGAGCATGACGTTTCACTTTGGTCTGTGTTCTATGCGGAGCCGCAAGTTCGTGTGTCTCTTGCGCAGGAGTTGCGGAAATGTCAGAGAGACGCCGAACCAGGGTGTAAGATAGACAGGTGGGGAAACGGCCCATAGAGGCCTACCGCAGCGCCGTGACCGGATTGTGTACTCGTCTGCTTGCGGGTACCCTCGATTTGCGACAGATGGCGCTGCGGCGAGAAGAAAAAAATCTCCGTCAGTTTAGCCGGTCGCCACCGGTCGCCCCACTTGGTCGGCCACTTGGAGTGAGAGTTCGCGGTGCTCCACATAGATGGCGCCACAGGAAAAGAGAAACCCGGGGGTACACAATCGGGTCGCTCATTGGGCTCTCGTTTCCCCACCTGTCTATCTTACACCCTGCGCCGAACTCTGATTGACTCTGATTGGGAGAATAGTACGTAGAACTCAAGGCAGCTAGCATTGAGGTCTACCCACTATCCTTTCAATCAGGGCCAATCAGAGCTCGGCGTCTCTCTGACGTCACCGCAACCTCCGCGCAAGAGACACACGAACTTGAGCTCCGATTTGTAAAAACTGCAAACTTCAACGCTGCAGATTTTAACATTAAACTTTGACATCGCAAAGAGAGCCCTCATGGCATCCGTTTTCCCAGCACCGTGAAGGCTATGAATGACGAAGCACTATTCAATTCAAACCGCCATTTGCCCACCCCACACTAAACATATCTTCGGCCTTATAAGTCTGGTTCCTCCGTGGATTAAACTGACTGGCTCTCTGAGCGTTTTGTGTAAATGTAGACGGTCAGGCATTTTTGAAGTGCAGGGACCACGAGGGTAAAAATGAAAGACGTTTACAAATGTCTGTAATGCGAAACTACAGCGCAGCTCTTGAGGAAGAGGAAGGGAGGGTGCGAAGGGGAGGGCATGCCCTCCTCCTCCTCCAAACGCTCCCCTCCTCCTCCCCTCCTCCTCCTCCAAACGCTCTCCTCCTCCTCCTCTCCTCTCCTCCCCTCCTTTCCGCCTGATCCTCCTCCCCTTCTCCTCTGCTCCTCCTCTTCCATCCTCCTCCTTTCTTCTACCCCTTTCCGCCCCCTCCTTTCCCTCCTCCTCCTCCCCTCCCCCCTTCCTTCTGCTCCTTTCCCATCCTCCTCCTTCTCCTCCTCCTCCGGTCCTCTGACCAAAGGTTCATGGTGCGCACCGTTGGTCAGCGGGAAATGACGTCACGTGACTCGAAGTCATGTGACATCATTTTCTTTGCTAAGTTTAGCAGAGAAAAAGACGTCACATGACTTCGTGTCACGTCACTCATGAACAGATTGAGTTTCTCCGCTAGATTTAGCGGGAAAATTGACGTCACGTGACCTCAACACCAACTCAATTTCCCGCTAAATTTAACGGGGCGGTTACGCCGACGCCAACGCCGACGCCGCGAAACGCGGAAACGGGCGCCTAAGAGCTGCGCTCTAAAATGAATAGGACACGGCTTAACCTCGAACTCAACATTTGAATAGTGGAATTTAAAATGGCACGCCACGTCATGGCTACTCCCTGTCCGCCCAATCTTGGCTTACGCGGTATCAGTCAGGAACCAGCTAGCCTCGATTGGGCACTCTCAAACGCTTCTGCGTAGAGTGCTCCGCGATGCACTCAAAATACCGATCACTGACCTTCATTTAATAAGGCGAGCCAATCAGAAGGGTTATCGGTATAAGAATATAATGGCAATTCTGTCTGTTCGGCTAAAAAAAGAGTGGACGTCTTTTTGCTAATCACACTGCGTGAGAATTGATTAGCGATATGGCACGCCTTATCGTTGTACTAGCTGATTAAAGGAAGACGAATGAATTACATTTTGAGTGCAGCATGGTGTAGAATTTATTGCGGTAACTTGTGTTCCGCATACCACAAATAATAAATGATGGCGACCAGGTCGAGCAAGTTGCATAGTGGCAAGAATTGCGTAATCAGAAAGGCAGATTCTTACTCAGTCCCGACACCTGCCGAAGATATTTGGCCAAAGCTGCAATGTAACTAAATGAATGTATTTGAATTGTGGCATTTTGTAAAAATTTCTGCCCAAGAATATTTTATACGTTGTTAAGTTATTTTAGTAAATACATCTGATAACTAAGTTAAATCTTAGAGTAACCTGCAACTTGGTTTATTACAGCAACTTCTGAATATGATGTTTACAAATAATGAAACACAGAATCATTTAATCATGACATCAGTGCTACGGATCTTCACAGTCGGAAACACGTCCATCAGCTAAACGTTAAAGCAAAACTAAACTGTGCACACATATTTTCCGTTTTGCAAATCAAACGGTTTGTCAGCCGTTGCAGTCCACCTAGACGTAGTATAAATTTAAAGAAAAATGACTACAACGTAATTCGGTAACTTTTTTTTTAGTAGCCAACAACTGTACGGACAACGAGATACATTGGTGGGAATGTAACAGCACTGGTAACCTAATGACATTTCAGTTCATGTGACTCTAGGCGTATTTGGAGAGATTTGTAAATGGGGAACGCCCTCTATAGCTTAATAATACTTCAGGTGAAGTGATTGTAGTCACTTCCTGCGTGTACTGAAGAAGTCACTTTTAGAGGTCTCAATAGTTTCTCTTTTTAGTGTGAAATGCCGAAATCGTTCTCAAAATATGGCAGGAACAAATATTTGTTGTTTGGAAAGAAAGTGGGCCGTAAAGACATTGTCTGCTGGAAAAGGAAAAGGCCTCACAAGTTCGTTTGAAGGCCGAAAACACGACTCACAAGCCCGGCAGACTGTCCGTAGGTGGAGGCTCCGCTGTAGCTCGTTGCCGACTGCAGGAAATTGACAGGAGCCGACCCTGAGGCCTGCCTGAAAGTTGTCGCCTGAGCAAGGCCTCCGAAGCTGTGGCCTTCCGTGTCCAGGGTGTCCTCTGCGTTGCCGTCGTCGGCCGAAGCCAGCAGAAGCAGAGCGCTCACGACGGTCACCTACGACAAGCGAGAGAGCATCACTGGAGAGACATCCAAGTCCTCTTGAACGGGCTGTCACGCCTTCAGAAAGGTGCGAGGCTGCGGGAGGGCTGGGGAATTCGCATACTGGGCACGAAAGAAAACGAGACGAGCAATTCTTTTTTATTTGAGAAATCGCTATTGACTGCACTCATCTTGTACCGTGCATTCCGGTGTGTAAGGCGAGGTTCGACTTGTTGGCGGGATTATGGAAACTGGCTCCGGCTAGCGCATATATCGTGGCTCTGATACACGTATGCGGGGTTGCTAATGCAGTTTCACAGCGTCGACCCTACAAATACATAGTTGCGAATATATATAAAAAATGTGAATTAAATACAATTTTTTTTTTTTTGGAAAGTGGTTTTTTCGATATTTTTGGTGTAGATGTTTTTGGGAGATGTCATTTTTTTAATAACGGCACACCTGCTAAAGTTTGAAGCTTACTTTTTGGTTTTCTTCGCAATTCAGGATTTTATAGATTTGATTACCTAGTTCTTATTATCGTTTTGAGTTTTGTGCATTTTTTGCCTGTCTTGATGCTCAACAGCTTTATTTAGCTTATTCCATTCTTGTACATTGTTTCTCCGACTTCAACTGTATAGTAGTGGTGACACCGTCAGACTGTGATGCCTCTTGTACCTGCCATTGCCGGTGGAAGCTCAAATAAACGTGAAAAACGTAAAAAAAACAAAAGCCCAATCTTATTTTTCCTAGTAATCTCTCTTTTTAGAACCTAAACACCAAATCCAATAAAATAAAAAAATATATATATAATGTTTGATACGCACGTACACCCCAGGGCCGATAGGTGCTTGTTGCCAGCCTTAGGTACGGGTTTGTTTACATGATCGCTGATCATGTCATGTATACATGGCCTTGGATCGGCGGTCATGTATAAGAGCTACATGATCGCCGATCGCTGGTGGTTGAGACACAGGAAAACCACCACGTACTATTTCTGTAGGTGCTTAAGATATTAACGCAGGCGGCTTGCGATATTTTTCGCACGTTATATATACTTGTGATGTGTGTTAAAACGTGAGCGCAATGTGGTGACGTGTAATTGTATACACCGAGTTGGAGCAAACCGCCCGACTCGAAATGCTATTGCACGAGAGAGATCGCCGAAACCGTGTTATATTCTTTTCTTCAAAATTCTGTCCTTAAGTGCGTGTTTTTTTTATGCCCACTTTAAATCTGTCATTATTGTACCCAATAGCAAGGCCGAAATAAGCCGGAGTAAAACGATCAGTTGTGATGTAAATTTGAACCCATTATTAGGCTAAAAGAAACGAACGGCACAAATTTTAATTTGGAGTCAAATCCTGCAATATAGAATTGTAAGATTTTTTTTTTTATTAGATGGGGGGGGGGGTGTTTTTGATAGAAAGCTTACCGGCCGGCTTTGAAACATCAACAGAGTCTACTTTACCCGCAAACAACCTAGAAGAGCCAATCGCCGCAATCAATGGCGGGAGTAAACTGGGAGGCTGGACGACTTGGTAAACGTTGAACATTATGAAAAATCGCGCACGGAGAGACAAGGACAAAAGAGGAAGGAACACAGGACACAGACAGGCGCGTATTCAGAACTCTGGTATATTCGGTGAAGAAAGAAAAGATGAAGCAAGATTCATTCATCAGGGGGGACACCGGCACCAGGGAGATACAGTTCACTCACAGCCAAATGATCACAAAAAGGCAGCTTCTTATTCACTCCAAGCAACCGAGAACTGACTAACGCGGCGATCGGCCAAACCCAAGATGGTAAACGCCTCGAGCACCTCGCGTGTTTGCTTTTCTTTGAACCGCCCAATGAATGAAGGTTTTTCTTTAACATCAACTGTAGGAGGCCACCTTTCAATACACTATAAGAGCTGTACGTGTTCACCATATTTAGGGAAAAAAACTTCAATCATTGAGTGGTTCTAAGAAAAACAAACACGCGAGGTGCTCGAGGCATTTACCATCTTGGATTTGGGCGATCCCTGCGTTAGCCGTCGGTTGCTTTGAGTGAAAAAGAAGTTGCCTTTTTGCGATCATTTGGCTTTGACTGAACTGCATTCCCCAAAGTCTCCCCTGTTATGAATGAATATTGCTTCATCTCTCCTTTCTTCACCTTATATGCCAGAGTTGTGAGTACGCGCCTGTCTGAGTTCTGTGTTCCTTCCTCTTTGTCCTTGTTTCTTTGTGTGCGATTTTTCACCATGTTCAATGGAGGAGCTCGGTGGATAACAATAATAATATTAGGTTCATAAAAAAAAAAAACGCTCGCTATGAAACATTTAGGTTGTCGTTTCAACATGCTCAGTGTCACGGAGCAGACTTTTTTTTACGTTTATAGCCCAATTCAACTTTATGACGTCACATTACTGCGATGGCTATAATCTCGGCGGTGCGCATGCACAGATGCGTTGCTTCAGGCAATACTGGTTTCTATGCACGTGCAATGCCCACACCCGGTGTGGGCAAACACGGGCGTCTTTGTAAACTCTGTGTTGGTCGATGCATAACTTCAGCCCCGTCATTCACCGAGCGACTTTATTTAAATTTGGCGATCGGTTCTTCAGTGCTTTGTGGGCAGGTATGCGCTCCAGATTTATGTAAGTGAGTTCATTAAGAGTACATTTCGCAAGCTCTTGGTCAGTGGTAGTATATCTCTTCCCAACAACAGGTTTTTTTTTGTTTTCCAGCGACATCACAGCGATAGCTGCTAATGGGACACTTTGTGGATTCGCGACGTCGACCGCACTCCGTATCGACACGGGCCATCTACGGCACACCGCCAAAACATTCCACGGCCCGCTGATAACGAGATAACAAGCAAAGCAAAATAACTTGAATAGTCATGCATCTTAGCAACCTAACATGCACGGTCGGTAAAACAGTCCCCGCCGGGCAATAGTCCACTGGGATAGGCGCCCATGTGACCCAGAATTAGCGCGTACAACAATTCGCGGGAGATACGCGAATAAAACTACCTTAGAATTTTACGAAGAATCTGTATAAGAAAGCAAGAAGAAAGCAAGTGCGTTAGTGCCTCGTTAATGCACACCTGACAGATACAGAGTTTTATTTTCTTAACGAATAGCTAGAGAGGTGGTTTTAATCGTGTCTGCTTGTTTCAATACACCTACACTTGAGAGTACTCTTCGTCTTGTATACTTCCGTGTCCCAGTTTATTCGGCGCTTTATGTTTAGCACGTGTGACTATTTATACCGAAGTGATGTACGAATCCACGCTCCACTCTTACGCAGACAGCTGAAATGCTCTCTACTCAATTCACCCTCATTGGTTCCAAAACGGTATGGAATTTTCGTCTGGTGTGTTACTCGATTGAATACAAAACACCTATGCGGACTCTAAGGTGCGCGCTCGCACCTTTACCGTTCATTCAAGGCCATCCGTTCCGAAATGACACCTTAGCGGTTTCAAAGTCACACCCCAGCTGTCGGTGTGTGTCACCTTACGGGTTGCGTAAAGGCTGGTTCACACACAGTCCCGTTTTCTTACGTTACGTTACGTCAAGAGCACTTATGTCTATTTACGGCGAGAGTCGCCGAGACATGTGTACTTCGTACGAAGCCTGGCACCCATTTTAAGGAGCAACATTACACGGGACACCGGAGGCACGAATATCCCGGTGATTCATAACGTAACGTAAGAAAACGTAATCACACGTGCCTGTGTAAACCAGCCTCAAGTGTTTACCCAGTCTTTTTTTTCCTTTAGAGATTTTTTTTATAATGGCCATGAAGGATACACTAATGAGGTGTGCGGAGGTGAGTTATGCGGCCAGGGAGACAAAATGTAGGAAGATAATCGCCACGATCAGTAGGTTAATTAAGGAACATTTGTTTACTATATTTTAATATTATTAATATTGAATATAAGGATACGTTTCAAATGAGAAACCTACTGAACGTCATCGAAAGACAGTAGATTAGTAAAATCAGGAAAATATGTTAGAGCGTGAAGAGAGCGGTGGTACGCTAAATTTTACCACTCACGCAACGGCTCGTAACTCTGGCGGTGCAAAAACCCGGTTATCGCACCGCTAGCTTAGCGCCTGTTGCACGATTTTTACCTTTAGCGTGCAACCGCGCTTCAAACGCTCCCAAATCATTCTTAAATTTTCTTATTTAGCGGTTTTCGCTGACGCTCAGCAAGTTTCTTATTTGAACCATAGCTTTATCTTTAATAATTATACAGATAATTAACACATTTTAGTTAATCAACCCATTTTAGTTAATCCCTATACTATGTCCCCATGTCAGTAGAACTCACCTGTGCAGACCGCATTAGTGTAGCTTTCAGAAATGTTAAAAAACGAACATAAAAAAAAGAAACCTGTATACACATATTACGAGCAAATAAGTAACTTTCAGGCGTGCCAGCTCAACTTCGAAACGAACATTCCGTTGATTAGCATAGCCGTCCTTCGGTTAAGCAGAAGTCGCCTCATCGCGATACGTTCGGCAATTTTCCAGTCAGCTACATCCTGAAGAGACTTGCGGCTTTCGTTGCGCAGCAATCTACTAGCACTTTCCTCGTGTCAAGACTGGTTCCTACAATTCGGGCAAGCAGCGCAATGTTATTATTAAATTATAGACCACCCTGTGAAATACCCTGCCATACTTAGACCACAGAGGCTAACCCATGATCCCTGATTGGATGCAAATGACGGAGGTGGCGTACTCCCAAAAAGGAAGCATTTCCGTTTGTATTTTTGCAACTAAGGTTTTATTCTAGTGAAGCATACGGGATGGCATGACCTCTTCTTTTGACCCGCTGCTTTAAACGTAAGAATAAAGCTGTCGTGATAAAATGGAGCCTGCTCAAACGCTTCCTGGATTGAAATCATCTACTCATACGCCTAGCTGTTTCCGGAGCAATCATATTGTAATGGTCCCGGGATCACGTAGTGGCTATTACACGTCAAAGCGGTGTTCGTTCTCTACCACAAACCCCCAGAAAGGGAATGAGAGCCAAACGATGACGCGTTCATGGTACTCCATCGGTTACTAAATCTAACATCAGATAATTTAGCTTGAGGGTTCTAGAATCACACTCGGAGAAAGCTGTTGGGACTGTCCGCATTCAAGCTATGGCCAGCAGCTTCTCGACGATAGGTGCTAATATAAAAGTAAGCAGGATAAATTTGTCTTATCCAAATCTATATCCTGACGTACTTCCACTGACTGCCTCCGGAAAAAAAAGCAAGCCATTCAAAGCTCGGAACAACAGGAGCAAAATGTATACAATATTTTCTCTCTTTTCTTTTTTTTTTCGCATTATGCATATCGCAGAAAACGCCACGTATACAGAAAATGCGCAAACATTGAAACTACAGAGTCACTTTTTTTAACTCTTCGATTTGCACATTGGACGACGTTAAGCTTACTTTTCGATAATCTATCTAGGCTGTCCGCGGTGAACAAAGTTATCCTGGTAAGGTCGCGAGTTATGAAAGGCTTTCTATCCACCCGTGCGGGAAAGGCGGCTGCAAGATGAGCTTGAGAACTTACCTTCAACATCCTGTTGTTCCTGAAAGGAAAGTTGCCTGAAAATGTTTTTTTCCCCGACACCGAGGAAGTGACGGGCTTGAAAGCAAATGCTACCGGTGCCAGCTACCTCGACGAGGTTCTCTGATGTCGGCAAAGTCGGCGGCTTGTGGCTTTTATATGGCGTAGACTCTGACGGGCGCTTTCTCTCCTCAAAACCGAAGCAAAAGTAAATCAGTTCAAATAAAAAAAGAAGGAAACAAAGTCATTACCAGCCCATTCGGAGGAGCAAACACACCCTCGCGAAGCATGTTTCACCCTATGTGTTGTTTGCTTATTATTATTTATTTATATTTACTTTTTTTCCAAGTTTCACCTTGCCTAAACATTTGTTCTTGTCCTACATAACAGTTACGCTGCCGGTGAGGCGAAGAAGCCAAGTCACAAAAAAACAAGAAAGCAACAACAAAAAAAATATGAAAACGAAGAAAAGAAAGTGAAAGTGTCATCCCATTTTGTTTCAGGCTCAGGTTTTTGTTTGCTGTCTTTATCGGGTTCTTCTTTGAAGAGTCTAGGGTTGAGCTCAGCGCGGACTTAATTGCGCTTCCTGGATTTTAGCGCACGAGAGACAACTCCTCCGAAAGGCTCGAAAGACGATGTTGGAACTTCCTCCGCGAGAATTTGGCTCGTTTGAAAATCACACTCCTCTCCGAGGCAAGACGCTTCATTGTCCGCCCCGCTTCCGGTTGTATGTAACATTACACAAATGTAAATCAGTAAATTCATAAATTGCATAAATATTTAGAAAACAAAATAGTCACAGGGCGTGCGAAATGTTCTATATTTTCTTTTAAACGTGAAAATGTGTGGATCACCGAAGGAATTCGTATCGCGATGTCCCTGAACTGTCGTGATACAAATGAACTATTTGGCATTAGAGGTTTCAAAAGCACCGCGTGGTACAACGTGCATGAAGTGGTATCCAAGACGCATACTTTCTGTTCGTTAGCATCAGTTCTTACGTAACGTTTTGATTATTATATATAGCACAATAACAGTTGAACGTGATCCTATCTCAATGACGTCCTTTTGGACATAGAAGTTTTCAAGTACTCTTTATCTACACTTCCCCCCCCCCCGCCGCCAACAAATACTCAGTCTACATTTTCAACAACCTGTATAAGGTAAAGGACAACGATTAAGAAAACTCTTGAGATCTAGCAACGAATAATTCAGACAGTAAAAGACACTGAATAGAAGAAAAAACCTGTAATACTAACGCTTGCAGCGTTCCAGCCTCTTTTCAGAAGTCAGGGCGATATGAAAAAGAAAACATAGGCTTCAGAATACAAGTCCATACTGCAACATTTACGATGCAAACGATACATCCAGTGCGATTCACCATGACATGCCAAAATGGAGAAGGTGATCAGTTGCTCCGCCGTATTAAGCTAGTGCCCCATACCTATACCCTTCTCTATGTTTCTTCTTTTATCTTCTTCTTTGAGGCAAAATTCACCGATGTTATTATCAGCACTTTTGACGAAGACGTCTGACGTATAAGCAGGCATATTTTGAAGATGAGCTAGACACCATAATATAGGGTTATCTGTATTGAAAGAAAGAAATTCCAGACATGCTTTTAGAGAATGGAAGGACGTGGCTGAGAAGGCAGTAGGTAATTGAACGGAATATAAGGAGATTCATCTCGTACATAACCAGGAGTTTAAAGGTTCCCGGTTCTAGGCGAATGAACAAAGAAAAATAGATGACACACGTTTATTGGTAAGTCATGGCGCCGGCGTGACTAGCCGTTGGCAATTAGACGGAAACCTATTTAAGAAGTACCCCAGGAAATAGGCACTGAAATACAAATTAAAAACACAAACTACTAGAAAAAATACATTTATAGAGCTGCCCTTAATTAAACACGAACTTCGGTGAAGCTCTGGGTGAACATCTACGCAATTTCGACAGAACAGGCACACTTCTATGCTAACAATATGGTCTTTCTTTGAAAGCCACCGTGAATACGGCCAACGATGTGCTTCTCCATTAGGAGGTTTTACCATGCCTTAGACGTCGTTGTGGCTTTTGTAATTAGCAGTGTGATCGTGTATGTTGTGCGCAGTTCTTGTGCAATCTTTTTTTGCATGCGGGATATTTTAGTATAATGGTACGTCGACTTATGTTAAAAACAGAAACACTGGTTACCCTTTTGGTTTCGTTCTTTTTTTAAAATCAAGGCGGAAGTGGCGGTTGCGTGATGTTTTTGCAAACAGTAATACATGTAAGAGGTGTGGCAGAAATCTAATGAGACTGGCAACACTGCACACGAACCGACACTGTTGCTTGTTCAACCTTCACATGACAGTTAGGTTGACGCCTGCCGTAGAGTCTGTATAACTTTTAACGTTCTACCGTCAATTGCTTCACGATTGTTTTGAGCGTCTCAAGTAATGTTGTGTGTGAGACGCGTTACACAAATGGACCGGGAAATTCTTGAACAACGTTGTGCCATCAAATCAAAAATTAAATCAATGCTCATTTTTTAATTTTTTGACAGTCAGGGGTATGTCTACAAAGAATTTGTGCCTCCAGGGCAAACTGCCAATCAAACTTTCTATTGGGAATTCCTTGATAGGCCCAGGGAGAGGGTCGCAGGTGTGCGACCGGGCATCGCACGCACTTGGATGTTGCACCACGACAACGACCTATGTCACCCGGTAATCTCCATCAAAAAATGTTAGGCAGAAAAAGGCATTCCAGTGAGCATAGTTGTAAACTCCGAGACTGGGGATATGGACAAGGGACAAAACACAGAACGACACGGTTTGAGACTTCGTCCGTGTCGTTTTGTGTTTTGTCCCTTGTCCGTATCCCCAGTCTCGGGTTTACAACCCCATACAAAAATGTCCTATGGTCGGCTATAGAAAATTCTTTGTATGGTCGGCTTTAGCTATTTGGCCCAATTAGCTAAAGAATTTTCTATGGCTGTCTTTAGCATTTCTTATGGTCGCCTTTATGGGCCTCTTTAGCTTTGTCTATGGCCCTATCGCTGTCCAGCCATAGCGCTCTTTAGCTTGTCTAATGGTTGGCTAAAGACTTCTCTATGGCTTACCCTATAACTCTCTTTAGCCAGCAAACTCTAAAAAAAATTTTACTTCAAGTCTTGTGAACGCTACATGGTAGATAATACGTGGTAGATAATACGTACATGTCGGAACACACAGAATACACAGAACACAAGCAGAACACTACCCCACACAACAGCAACAACGCCGCGACACCGGACCCCTCTCTTCATATGCTACGTTCGCGCTAGCTGTATATATGGCAGTCTAATTTTTGAATCCGACTTTTTCGGTGACCCATTATTTGTCGCAAAAACACGTAGAGGCGGAGCGAATATTACTCGTACTTAATACATTATTTGAATTGTCTCTTGGAATAGCCCCCATCTCTTAATTCAACACCCTGAAAAAAGCAAATGTAGATCATTAGGCTAATTAACTAAAATTTATTAATTATCTTTTTAATAAGTTTGATGAATCACGTTGACAATGCAGTGATGACATGCAGTACACTGGTGCTGAAGATTGCAATAAAGCTATTGCTTGATTGCAGTGTTCGGCGCCAGTGTAATTTATTTTCACTTTTGGGGGTAATAATTAATTTTAATTGTTGCACAAGTATTTTAATGGATTTTTCAAACAAACAATATTACTGGTTTTCACGACTCGTTGCAACAGCAGAGAACATATCTTGGGTCATGGTTTGTCACCGGCATTACAGAAATTTAGTATTGATTTAATTTTCTAACCTGGAGTGTTTTTACTAAAACAGTAAGCGCCGGTAGTGATTTTCTATAGGCGTGGAAAGAAAATTTATTGGTTCTTAGTCTTTAGACTCGGGGCCATAAATTTTTCTATAGACGGGTAAAGACAATTTATTGGTTTCCCGTCTTTAAACTCGGGGCCAAAGAATTTTCTATAGGCGGGTAAAGAACATTTATTGGTTCGCTGTCTTTAGACATTGGGCCATGTAATTTTCTATAGGCGTCTAAAGAAATTTTATTGGTTCCCAGTCTTTAGACATAGGGCCATAAAATTTTCTATAGACGGTTAAAGACAATTTATTGGTTCCCAGTCTTTAGGCTTGTGGCCATAAAATTTTCTATAGGCGGGTAAAGAAAATTTAATGGTTCCCAGTCTTTAGACACAGGGCCATAGATTTTTCTATAGCTGGCTGTAGCTGTCTTTATGGATTTCTATGGCCGACCATAGAGGGCCATAGGGGGTGATAGCCTGCCATATAATTTTCCATAGACGACCATAGACCATTTTTGTATTGGACTATGCTCAATTTACACCAGCTAGCCTGCACCCTCACCATTGCGGCATTCCATTGTTTCCCCAGCGCCCCTATTCGCCGGATCTCAGTCCTTGTGACTTCTTTTTATTTCCTCGGCAAAAAGACCACTTGAAAGGGCGGCATTTTGGTACTTTGGATAATATCCAGAAGAGCGCAACCGACGAGCTGAAAAGCATTCCAGGCAAAGCCTTCCAGCACTGGTGCGAACAATAGAAACTGCGCCTCTTTCGGTTTGTATGTGTCCTAGGGAGCTTGCTTTGAAGGGAATAACCTTGATTTGTAGAAATAATAAAATGCATGTTTAGCAGAAAATCAGTCTCATTACCTTTCTGCCACACTCAGTATATAGATTATTTCTTCCTCGATCATAAACACCTCTAGACCTGAAAAATCACAACGGAGAGCCAAAATTGTATCAGCAAGTTTGCAGGCGTCAATCATTGCTCCCACCGCTGGAGCTGTGAAGACGTGTTTATTATACGAGCAAGTTTTGGTTTGGTTCCCATCTCCAAATAACGGCTCGTGACGTAAAAAATTGCGGTATTTTTATTTGTTTCGTAAAATACGTCACGAAACAAATATGTACGAAACGTATGTCACCAAACAAATAAAACATTCCGCATTTTTTTTAGGTCACGAGGCGTTATTTGGAGATTCAGATATCTCAAAAAATATATTTAGAGCTCGAAGTCGTTTAAGGTGTTTCATATCATCTATAAATTATATAATGAATTCAAAATATTCTTTAATCTGCTAGAAGAGAGATGATAGAAATTGTTTTGTTGACTTAAAATATTAAGATAACAGAAGAACAGAATGGAAAAGTATTATGTGCCTCCCATGTATGTTTTGCATTGCCAGATATAAAATACAAGCTTTTCATGTTACCTTTTCTGGTTTTCACTTTATTTCGTAGCGAAACAAAGTTATGTTAACTGCGTTATGACAATCTGATTTTTTTTTAATTTATATTTTCTTCATTATCGTCACAACCGAAACTTCAAATTGTAAGGAGAATCAAAATTAAAAACAAAAACTTAAATAAATTAGTACATGTTCTGAAAAATAAAAGTTAAGTATTTATGAAGTCTCTACGATGTTGGCTATCAAAGCATTGTGGCTTTCAAGCACGAAATTATGCGGCTTTATGTTGCTAGTGTAGATGGCTCAATAATACCAAGCGTAAAAACAGCAGCCAACGAAATGCTTTGTTGAAAGAATTACTATAGTCGTATTTTGAAATATTAATTCAAAGCACGTTGAGAGAAATGTGAGCACGTTGTTATCTCTGCCAAGAAAGCTAATAACCAGAAAGCAGAATTTTCAATAACTTCCTGGCTGCTTCAGCCATTGCACGGTTGGTACCTTTCCAATTCTGGTGAAGCGTGGCGTTGGGAAAGTTGATCTTTATGTTGCAACACGTGGCAGCTTAAAGTTAAGAATGGAAATTCCTTCGTTAAGTCATTAATTCACATTGCTTTATGTTACGATATCTAGCAATATGGTTAGATACATAAACTCGTCTAAATTCGTTAGAACATATACTTCTCCCCTCCGATATATCTCCCCGCACTAAATTCAAGGCGGAAGGTTCAGATAATAAATGACGTACATAAAGGAGATGACATCTTGGGAACAGCGATATCAGACACGAAAAAAAAAAAAAAACCCGTAAGATTTGTTCTTAAATATCAAGCAACACGCAACGTGCATATACCTTGTGGGCAACAGGGGAGTAGACCTAGCTTTATTCAGTGCATTATCCATGCATAATACTCATTCAGCCATGCAGTTGATCTTTAAAGGTGCAGTAAGTCCTCCTGCGGAAAATTTTGAAAAGCTCCGTTTCCTCCACTGGCATAGCTCAGCTGGGCAGCCCACGTGGTTCTTGACAGGGGTACTGTTACCAACTCCTCAGCAAGACATACATGGCATCCAGGGACGGATGCAGGAATTTTCTGAGGGGGGGGGGGTGTCAGGTGTTGGTCAGCGTACCATATGTTTAGGAACCCCTCCCCCTTTCCTTCGTTTCACGCCCTAAATTTTACACATGCAGAAATGCAAGAGGGGGTCAGGACATCCGAACCTCCTCTAAATCCGCCCCTGATGGCATCTTCACTTTAAATCTCTTAGGGATTTCTGTTGATTACTCACTTGTACATATTGAAAGCAGTAAAAACTGCATAATAAAGAAACTAGATGTTAAGCTCAAGTTTGCACAAGATAAAAAGAAAACGTTTAAGCCAGATGGGTCCGTGCAAGAAAGCGTCCGCAAGGCATCAGTAGAAAGAGAAAGGCGTGAGTGGATTAAGAAGAGGAGCGGGGAGAGGAGCTTGCTTGGCCGGTCTTGCTCCAGCGCCATTTCCCTCCCATGCCGCCGCTGCTGCCACCCTCGGCGGATGAGTTAACCTGTTGCGACAGCCTTTGCATACGTCGACGATAGAGGGCGCTTTGGGAACACACAGCAGATATCGCTACTTCAACGCGGTATGAAGCCGTTAAGACAGAAATTCGGGCGAGTTGGTTGCCTCATGATGTAGAGGGGAACAGCGCACCCGCAAAACAGTGACTGAAGTCCACACACACAGAAGAGACACTTACGCAGCGCTGACTAACAGCTCTCTGATATATTTACACTTTTTTATTCGTCTTCTCTTTGTATTATGGACTAAGGGCCAGGAAGATTATTTTGTCTTTTTTTTTCTTTTCAGTGGGAAGCTAAACCGAAAACTAGCTAAATTGTAATTAATGTAAGGCTAGGTAGTCTTGTTCTTTTTGTGACAATGTTAAAGACGGAGTACTAACACATCTATCGTTATGTTTTGCGATATCTTCTGCCTCAATAATTTCTCTTGTTTTGCTGGTTGTGGTGCTTGCCAAGCACGGCACTGTTGCTCAGCAGCACTGAGCAGCCACTGTCTCGGCAGTGAATGCCTAAATGTCCGGAGTCTTTATTGGTGAATGTGTTATGCTCATGAAGGCGATCGTAGAGACAACTTCCGGTCTGACCTATGTATAGTTTTCCATAGGAGTGGGAAAAGGAGTACACCACCTTCTCTGTACAAGGGACAAAGGTGTTCTTATGCTTCTCTTTGCAGCTGACAGTTGTAATTGGGGGGCAGGGGGATTTACTTTTTTGTACAAGCTGCGAAGTTTGTTAGGAGCTGAGAAGATTACTTCCAAGTTTACTCGGTTGGCTCTTTTCTTCAGTCCGCGAGAAAAATTATGAATATATGGCACAATGATGGGTCTCTTTGCTTTTGTTGAGTGCAGACGTCTTGACTGTTTTCGTTGAGGCGCTTTTCGGCCACTGATGTTAATAAGGAGATTGGATATCATGCGCGTTTTAGTCTAGAGACTTGCCCGTCAAAGCTCGTTGGGATGGAATGCGAGCAGGATTTTGTAAGTGAGTTTTTGAGGCATAGCCGCACGATGCTCTTTTTAACGAGTTTAGAATGCGCCAAGTTGAATGGCAATAGCGGTTTGTTTCCCCTGGGCTCATAGGACCAGCATAAATGGCGGGGTAACATGAAAAGTCGAAGATCCAGGAATCTTATAGAGCCTTCGTTTGGAAGTTCGTGAGTGATTTCCAAAGTGCTCATGCACACTGTAAAACTGCCGAGGACGTCGGCAAACATGGTGGCAAAGTTGCGATCATCGGACGCTTGAACGATTAAATAATCGTGGACATACCGGAACACTCTTATGACTTTGGATGTGTCTAAAGCTTCTTTTAAATTCCTGTCATGGTGCCCAAGATAGAGGTCGCTGAGGGAAGGGGCAATTTCACGATCCGATGCAGACACCTCTCTTCTGTAGGTAGGGTTGACCATCCCAAGTAGTGAAGGTAGACTTGAGATAGTTAGATGTTGATCAAGGTCAAAAAGTTACCTGTGGAAAAGCCCGATGCATTTTGAAAGGCAATAGCACCGCAGGTGCTATTGCCTATCCGTCTTTGTCACAAAAAGAACTGGACTACCTAGCCTCACATTAATTTCAATTTAGTTAGTTTTTGGTTTAGCTTTCCACTGAAAAGAAAAAAAAAGGCCAATTATTCTTTCTGGCCCTAGTCCATATTACAAAAAGAATACGAAGAAAAAATTGTAAATATATCAGAGAGTTCTTAGTCAGCGCTGCGTAAGTGTCTCTTTCTTTTGTGTGTGTGGACTTGAGTGACTGTTTTGCTTATGTGCTGTTCCCCTTACGGTATGAAGCGGGTGGATTTGCCAGGGCTTTAGCCAGGACAAGAAATATAGTCCTATCAATGTCGGAGAGTTCAGAGGTGTGCGCTTAATTCGTATTTATATTTTTGTGTATCTTCTACATCATAGCTAAGTGGAGCGTTGCAAAAAAGTTAATATAAAATGATTGATATCCAACATGGAGAAAAACAAACGAACTAGAAAATAAATGTAGATACAAAGGCCACAGTATCAGAGTTAGAAGCGATGAAGGTGTTAAAGGGGTAATAGAAAAATACATGTGCAGGATTTTAATTTTACTATATTCATTAAAGCACGAAGCCGTCAGTTCCAAAGTATTGCGGCGAAATATTGCCTCGTGCAGTTTATAAAATGTTTCAAAGTCGCTTATTTTTGACTGTCCGAGGCGAACATGCGACACCCTTCGGCATCATGAGCAACAAAACATCTTGGTACCTATGTAAAAAGGTTGAAGAGATATTCAGCTTCATTTAATCTTTAAAATATAAATTAGAAATGACAAAATCATTGAGTTATGCACTGGCGTTCTCTGTTAGGTGGACGACCTAATTCAGGAAAATGCAATTCAGTTTCTTTTTCAAACAAACGTCCCGCCGCGACTGGCACTGCATTGTAGAATGCGGTTGAGGAAACTGACTGTGGACTAGAGTGAAAATAAAACATTAGGTGAAGCAATACAAAAACTTTCAAGTCTTTCCACTCTGGTGAAAGAGGAAGAGCAGCGGAGCTGTACTATGGGCCGCCATCCGCTTATAGATGGCGGTAGCTGTCCAGAGGGTTGTGTCAAGATTTATTTGTACACGTACACTAAACAGGGGAAACTAGCCCTTAGCAGCTCCGCTGTAAAAATATAATCTCAAGAGGATTTGAATCCAGAGCTTCGGGAAATCAGTCGCAAGGAGGGACGCCACGTGTGACCTCTCGACGACCAGCACATTTCTTTTGGAGCGTTTAGTTTCGCGGGTGTAGTCCTAGGAGGTTGTCTTCCCCAGACCGAATTTATGGTCGCGAGTATTTCACTATTTTTCCTTTTCAGCGATCTTCCTCAGCACTAACTTGACATGCCACTCCTTAAATAAGGAAATGCGGTTCATTTCGCTTAGATTTCGATCCTTTTCGTTCGTTATTTTGCGAGCGGATAGAGAAATTTCTGGTTGAAGCGAGAACGAATTCGCGGCTCATTATTTGATGATCGCATCGGGACGCGGCTTGAGCGATATAAATTGCAAACAGTTCCCCCAAACTCTCCTTTGTAGCACGACATGCGGTAGCACAAACGACATATGGTTTCGGCGTACGGCTCGAACCCTAAAAAGCCGACCGCTATGGAATATAAGACGCTAGAGCTAAAAAAATCGTGCCATTTTACAGGTATCCGAGCGTAATATATCAGACTTCAAATGTCATCCGCTGATTTGCGTGTGTGGCATTATATCCAGCCGCTAATGGAGCGATACCTGACGTTCTGGTTTCGCCCATCAAGTACGGTCGACTCCGCCCTATTGTGCAGACAACAGAGTTCCCTATTGGATACCTTCCGTTACGTATTTGTAGAACTGGGAGAGAAACTCTCCGGGAAACCTAAATTATATAGGTATTTTTTTTTACATTAGTAAACGGATTCTTTCGAAAGAACGAATAAACGTGGCTTGTATAAATAGCGCTCCACATTAAATAATAATAATAATAATAGTAACCCTCTATTAAACAATTGCCTAGTAGACGAGGAGAGCAACAGGTAGGGCTAAGCGAAAGGAGGCTTGAAGGAGGCTACCCGGCAAGTCGAGCGACAAATACGAAATAATTACTACCTCTAAAAATATAGAATACATAGTAGTACGAAATAAGATTACACTTGACGAAAAGCAACCCAGTGTCTCTAGAAAGACATAGTGCACTGGAAACGTTGTCAAAATGTAACAGAATGCAATAGAGTGGGTTGAGATTGATAAATTTGTCAGTAGCTTCTTCCCTTTGCTTTTCGTGGTAACTTCAAAAAGTAATCGGGAAGTTTATTAAGTATGAAAGGTACATCGTATGCAAGTTCTTGCTTTCGGTATCTCGTAAAGAAGCGGGAAGTTTCAAATAATGCTTTATTTTGCGTGTACCGAAAAGCAACCACATCGGTCTCCTCCTTGGTGCATACTACGCTCACATAAAACAAAAAAGTCAGCATTAAAACTGAAAAAAAAACACGTTAACTAGAGAACCAACACTAAAACTGACACAAAACATGCCTTTTCAAACTGAGAAAGCTATGTAAATGATGCTGTGCAATGCTATGGAATAAAAAGACAGAAAACAGAACTGCCCAGAAAACAAGTTTCTGTAGGAATAGCATAACTACAAAAAGTGTACGTATAAATACCAAAAGGAAATGTGGGCCTTCCTATAGTACATAAAATTGCAGGTGGTAATCAAAATGCTCACTGGCGCCCAAATATATTTCAAATACACGTTCCAATAATGACGTGAAATTAAGGAACCATATTCTTGGTGTTTCGATTTTCACTCACTGCTCGATCGCTTATACTGAATTCAATAGAACTCCATTCACACCTTCTGAATTGCATTTTGTGTACAAATTAATAAAAAAAAAAGAATATTAATTGGCAAGGCATTAACTTTCCCATGAAGCGGAGCCGACGGCGTCTGTAACCGCGTAGAAATGAGACATAAAATCCTGTAATCCAGGAAAACCGGCACCTAAATTGGCTGCGACGCGTTATATCAGATGCTTTGTCAGGAAAGCCGGCGCGGCCGCTCGAGGTAAAAGCGGACACGCCTCAGAAATTAAAAAAAAAAGACACACACAAGAAAAAGCGCAGTTACGTAGATGCCTGGTCACGGAAGCCGTCGAGTGCGCTCAAGGTCAAAGCGGACGCGCTTCAGAAATAAAACACGAAGAAAAACACAGCAACGCAATGCTTCGTCACGGAAGCTGTCGTGAAGCCGGCAAGGTTCACCGCGCATGCCCAGTAGGGGGAGCCTGATGTCACCAGCGCAGCGCCGTGTGTGATAGGAAGACGTGGCGCCCTGCTTGTAGGAATGCGCTGGGTGGAGGCGAAATCCATCATCGTTGTCAAGTCTCGGAAGACACGGCGGGGCGGTGTGCGCGGCGAACCGCCGCACTCCCTGCCGGCGCTGCGGCCGCCTCTGCTCCTCTTGGCGCAGAGAATGCTTTCACATTCATAACGCGAAAGAAGCACTTGGGCGTCCTCGAAATTTTTTCATCTTTTGTTTTTAAATTAAAATTTTTTTACAATCTGTTTTTTTTAAACATTTTCTTTAAATTTAAGATTCACTCAAGAGAATGATTTACAGGAAAGTGTAATTCCTCCTATTGAACACGTGGCATAAACGCTGTCCAAGCGAATCTCGCAGATAAATATTTTTTGCCCTCTTCTTTTAAAGGTGCGAAAGTAAAAGGCACGTTACGACCATGAACGTTTGAAATTAAAAAAAAAGTGACGACCCCAGCATTCAAGGTTAACTGGATTTTAACAAAATATTAGACACACAAAGAAACGAAAAACAAATGTATAGTAAGCACGCAGTGGGCAGAGGCGACCAATAAAGTGCAATTTTGGCGAGCGAGTTGGGTTTTTACCGTTTATTTATAAATGACCTTCATTTCATGCTCGCCCTTAGACTGAACACTAAAATTCGTTCCACGGCTTGAGATTGAGCACTAAAACTCAAGCAGCAAGTAGTTAAAAAAATGAACACATTGACCCATGCCATGGTATGCCGGAATCACTGCTTTTGATTAGATGATATGGATGTCAAAAATTCAGCAATCGCACGAAGGATCATTTGACGTGGCGTCAAATATATTTTTGATTGGCCCAACTGCGTCTCAGCCTTGGGGCCCTTTTATGTGCAGACTTAAAACAGGTGAAGGAAGGTAGAACGCTCAGAGAATATTTATAAGGTGTTTCGTTCGTTGCCGATATTTGAGATTAAGTCACCAAAGTTTATAGTTTCGCAGTACTGGATTATCTGCTAGTTCATCACTCCAGATGTGGAGAATGAGCTACCACAAGGTCGAGGCTTTTAAAACGTCTGAATTTCTTCTTAGGCAAACTAGAAGAACAGGCTCGCCCTTGAAGTTAGTTTTAGTTCAGGGTAAATATTCATGAAGTAAAGATTAATATATGTGATTGTTGTGATAGGATTTTGGAGACAAAAAAATGAAATTCCGAGCAGCCTACGTAAAGTCTCCATAAAACATGCTTGGATTAGACAGCCATCACCAGCCTAAATTACGATTTACACCCTGAGTCGAAAAGCATCATATTTTTAAGGGGAATATTGCCTAAACAATTATGACTTTGGAGTGGATTTAGTTTTCACAAAATATACTAGCAGTCATATACAAACTATCCATATTTACGAAAAAAGATTTCCATCAATAGCGTAAGGGAAGTAATTAGCCAAAATATAAATTTCTTTGAAAAGTGATAAAGAGGGAGAGACGAAACATAAAATATGTTGCAGGAACTTTTACCTAAGCTGATGGTATCTGTTGGGGTTCAGAAATATTCTGCAGCCGCTGAATACTGTTTTGAACATAGTTACGTAATTGGTACTCCATCTGTAGAACATTTTCTAATCTTTTTTTATAAATTGTGCGCACATTCGCGGAAACCTATTCGTGTAGTTTCTAAATAAATTGCTCAAAATAAGATAAATGAAATTAAATATAATAAAGTGAATTAAACCATCTACCGGCTGCTTTAACTCACCTGTTTTATGTTTTCAAAGTGCGTCTTTAATATATGTAAAACGAAAGGAAATAATATATAAATTTGAGAAATCTTGTACGGATGCGGAACGTAATAAACTCTTCATTTAGGGTCCTGGATTGGGGCTCAAGGCTCTACTACGCCTCTGCATATAAAACACCTAGTTTGTTGAAATTATTAAAGAATAAAGAACAACAGAGGGCTTTTCTTTATATATCATTTATATGTCTAATTTCTTGAAACTTATCTCTTTGAAACCAAAGTTGCTTGGTATATTTCAAATTTATTTAATATAAATGAAATTTATTTTATTTAGATCAGATTAATTTTATTTTGATCACTGCAGCTATGAAATAGTGACTCTTTATTATCATATGTATTTTTAAACATGATGGATTGATTGGTCGATTCGTCTGATCAATGAAACAATACGGAAGAAAGAATTGCTGTAAATCTAAAGAAAAGTCTAATTAACCATTTCTTATTTTTGAAAGCCCCGCCAAGATAAAACAAGGGCTTTATTTACCTCTTTTCATCTTGATTTGCTTGCAATAGCATATTACGCAGATGACCAACAAAGTGGAAGGTAGAAAAAAGGTTAGCAATTCTTATTGACTCAGAGAAACACAGCTTTTTGCCCGTGTTCATCAGTTATAAATATTTCTTGTTTGATTATTATTGATTTACATGCGAACTGAATGCCAGAGAAGGCATAGAATATGAAACAAACGGCAAAAAATATTTTTAGGAATATTTTTGCTGTAAAAGAATGTTATCCACGTGCGATTTAAATCACCACTTAAATGATGATTTAAATCTCTGGTTGCGTGCTAGCAAAAAAGATTGATTTTCGAAGTTTTTGGATTTTTAAGAGCTTCTACGCTATAAAGCCCTTGTTGACCACGTAAAAGCAAAATTATTTTAAGAACTTCTAAAACAACGTATGGTAGCCATAGCTTAGTGATTTCGTTTGTTACTGAGTGTCTGCTGAGGAAGTCAGGAAAAGCTAACGAAGTATTAAGTAAAATAAATACTGATGTAATCGTCAGCCTGTGACGAACGCATATCGTGAAGCGATGCATCCAACTATATCAGTATATGTCTTCGGGAGGATTGGGTTATAATCAATGCATCGAACTACTGTCGTAAGTACTCGTTGTTTTACTTTCTTGAATCACACAAGGAAAGCAGAAGTAGTTATTTGCGACTGCAGCTCGATGAATTTTTGAGGATCAAAACATGTTTCGAACATATAATAGAGCTTGAGTTGTCAGATTGTTTACAATGACACTAAACCCCCACCAAAAGTTATTTAAAACGCCTGTACAAAACCCGCATGGCACAAAATTAAATCCTCCCCCCCCTTCCGTAAGATATATATGCATAGCGCAATATTTGCGTGAGGCTCATTTTTAGTTAGGATCGATTTCAAGACATCCATTTCTAGGTCGAAGTTTCTGATAAAAACGAAGTATTTACGCTAATTGTTCCACATCACACGACCGCAGAATATCGATGTATGCAGTTCTGAAAGTGTTACAAACTCTTTGAGGTGGATTGTAGAAAATATATCGTTTTACAGAACGTTCATTATAGAGTGTAAGAAGATCGGCACTTTTGCCAATCTTCTTCATATCATTATTATTAACACCAGTAAAATAAAAACAAATGCTTTTCTCTGTGCTTTTCAGAGCTTCTCTTATGACAGACGGATACCATGTTCTTTGGGAATCTCGAAAACACTACCCAGGGTGTTTCATTTCGTGAGGGTCCAAACAACATAAGGTCACAGCACGATCCTTTGGAATGACTGTAGAGATCATAAAACGGGGGTGATTCATGTCTAGGGAAACGGGGAATAAGGGAAACGTAAGTACCAGAGTGAGGAGTGGGCTGTAAAGGTGTGGACGGGTGGGGCATGCGAGCAGGCGAAGTGGTTGTCACAATAAAGAATTAGGTTAGACATAGCGACTTGTTCATGAGTACGATATACATATAAGCCTGACAATTTGATTATGCGTTTTCAGCGAGCTTACACGCATTGCGCGTTGTGGAAACTATTTCTAGTCTGGTCGATTGAGCAGATTCAATCACATTTTTTTAACAACTATCATAAAACTCCAGGAAATCTGCAATTTAAGCTGCAGTCACTACGTAAAAAGTAAAGTTCCTACAAATTCTGGTCTGCAACAACTTCCTTATCTCGTTCCGGATGTACTAAACAGTGCTCAGGTAGCGAATTGGGCGAGTTGGTAAACGTTATACATGATGATATGGTAAATGTTATACAGGCACCCTATCATCGTTAAAATTTCTAAAATGTAAAGCTTGCACAAGAAAGAAGTAATCAGCTATTTTTTAAGGTCTTGAGACCTGCAGTTAGTACCTCAACTTGTTTGGTCTACGCGCATTTCTCAAGATGTGTCTGATGTCCAGTTGATGCTCGTTAGTGATATATTTTCCTTCATATGTGTTTTTTCTTTCTCTGATAAGTGATGTAACTACACAGGGAGGGCATCGTGTAACCTTTTTATGCTCAGCCATAAAAAAAAGTTTAAACGATATATCAAACCCCGTGGGATGCACGTGAACCTGTCACATGCGAGTTGGGTAGTTGGTTGTATCGAAATGTAGCCGATTGGTAGCGCTCGCTTCTGTCCGCTAGGGTTTACGTGAGCGAAGCGAAAGCGACGCTGGTGAGGCCGAGGTGTCGAGGCCCCGAGGAGCAGACGACGGACCGCGATCAGCTCGTCGATGCTCCATCGCGAGTCCGGAAAGTTCTACCAAACAAAACTGGAGGAATCGAACGCGTTGCGCGATGTGCCAGCTGTTCGTGCCGAAGAACTGCGCATGCACTTCGTCCGGGGTGAAAGCCCCGGACGAAGTGCAAAGCCCCCTTCATGGGATCTCATGAGCGTCCCGCATCGGGCGCCTTACCCCGGCGTTTGGTTCATCCCACAGCGCCAGTTCTGCTTACCAAAAGTGGCCCACTTGGCACTCTCATCGCTTCCGGAGGCCTTAGACCAGAAGGCCTCCGACACACCATTGAAAGTTTGAGAATAGGTTGAGGTCGTTTCGACCCCAATGCCTCTAATCATTCGCTTTACCAGGTGTGACTGGTCTCGGCAACAAGCGCCAGCTATCCTGAGGGAAACTTCGGGGGGAACCAGCTACTAGATGGTTCGATTGGTCTTTCGCCCCTATACCTGGGTCGGACGATCGATTTGCACGTCAGAAGCGCTTCGGACCTCCACCAGAGTTTCCTCTGGCCTCGTCCTGCCCGGGCATAGTTCACCATCTTTCGGGTGCCAACGTGTGCGCTCTAGCGCCGCCCCCACGACGTGAGCGTGTGGGGCGGGCCATTGCTGCTCCCTTCATTGGACCCCTGGGCGGCCCGGGATCGCAACTCGGCGCGGCACGAGGCCGCGCCTTCACGTTTCATTGCGCCTCTGGGTTTTGAGAGGACCCATTGGCTCGCGCACATGTTAGACTGATGGGCCACGATGGACCACGACGAGAAAACGAGCCTTGCTGCTGTGCCGTCTGAGCAAACGGAAGTGTGCGGTGTTACCGAGACCAAGATGGGGATTTCCAGTGTGAACGGCTGCAGAAACCTTCCTCAGGGAGTTCTGCACAAGGGCATGCCCCTAATAAATTACATCCAAACCTTCGTGGTAACGTGAGCTTATACTGTAACGCGGTTCTCTTAGATTTCCGAGAATCGCCGAGCTGGTCAAATGATGGATTTCGGACCCTTCTTGCAATAGTGACAAAACTTTATCGAAGTGGAGTTTCGTTTGCTTCAAATCTGATGACTTTCACAGTAGTGCCAGCTATACGTATATGTGCCCCTGCCAGGTCAAATTTGGTTGGTTTAACGCTGGTCACGACCCATATTAAAGAGCACCATAGCTTAAACTTAACTGCATGGTTCAATAATGGTTGCGATGCATGCTAAGAACACCACCAAACTTATTATAAAGATGTGTGAGCGCTCCACAAAAGCTTTTACACGGGCGTGCAGAAAGTAGTGTGACAAGCACGTAGCGCCCTCTCCCGTCCGCCCGTCAATGGCCAACAGGCTCGGCGGGCAACATTGGTCACCGCACAAATAAACGCCGGGGAGCTCACGCCGCCCCGGTCAGTCATTGTCCACCGTCACAACCAGGCTGCAAGGCGTCTCTTCTCGGCGGGTGCTTCGGCCCCCTTCGTCCACCTTCCAGAAAGATCGTGACACTGGCGACGAGGAACCGTGGTACTGGAGGCCAACAACGTGCACGGTCCGGCCCACGCCGCCGAGAGAGTCGCCACACCGCCCCCGCTCCTGTCGCCATGCCGCTGTACCGGAGGCTCCAGCCGTTCGAGGGAGCTGGGTCCGCCTGGCCTGTCTACGAAGAACAAGTCCACGTGTTCTTCCTGGCGAACGACACGCCTGAGGCGAAACAGCGGGACATCATATCCTTGGCCAGCTGCAGGACCCGCGTCTTCAGTCTCCTGCTCGACCTCCTCAAGCCGGCCACGCCGCACGTGAAGACGCTGGGTGAGCTGCTCGCCACGCTGCGCTCGCACTTCAGCCCGGCGCCGTCCACGCTTATGGAGCGGTTCCTCTTCAAGAACCGGAGCAGCCGGGACGGGGAGACCCTCGGGAAGTTCGTCGCTGCGCTACGAGGGTTAGCGAACACCTGCGCCTTCGGCGACCAGTTGGACTCGCTACTCCGGGACCGGTTCATCTGCGGCATCAACAACCCCACCATGCAGACGCGACTCCTGGAGCTCCCCGACCCTCTCGCTGGACGACGCGGTGAAAGCAGCGCAGGCGATGGAAGCAGCAGCAAAGGACGCCAGCGAGATAGCGCGTGCGGCCGGCTCACCGTCGACGGAAGCGGCGGTGAACAAGATGGCGGCAAGGAGCGGTGCCTGCAGCCGCTGTGGTGCTGCCCACTACCCCCGCGGTGCCAGTTCGCCCAAGCACAGTGCTTTACGTGCGGGAGAACTGGGCACCTCGCACGTGTCTGCCGAAGGGGGAGGACGAGCGGTGGCCAGCAGGCAGCAGCAGCAGCCTGGTTCAAGCCCGGGTTCCAGCCAAGCCCGCGGCCAGGGTGGCCGTCGCAGGAAAACGCGGCGGGGAGGAGCGGCGCCAGGCCCAGGTCCCTCTTCAGCCAAGCTCCACGTCGTGGCCGAGGGGCCCCAGATTTTCGACGTGTGGCATAAAAATAAAATTGCCTCATCGGTGCCACCTTACTGGGTGTCGTTGAAATCTGTGGGCACCCCATCACCAAGGAGCTGAACACAGGGGCCAGCGTGTCGGTCATGGCCGGGAAGCTGTTCAAGCGGACCTTCCCAGGCGTGTCCGTCGAGGCGTCGGACGTCATGCTGCGCAGCTACTCCGGGCAGCTTTCCCAGGTCCAGGGTCGGGCCCAGGTCAGCGTTCGCCTTGGCGACAGGGAGGCAATCCTTCCCCTTTATCTAACCAAGGGGGCGTCGCCGACGCTGCTGGGCCGGAACTGGATTCACTCGCTGGGTGTTCGGCTGCCGGAGTACCAGGAAGCTGCCCTGCACGTGGTGAAAGACGTCCCGAGCCTCCTGACCGACTTCCAGTCCCTGTTCCAGCCGGGGGTGGGCACCTTCGCCGGCACGACGGTCGGCATCCACGTACCCGAGGGAGCCCGGCCTCGGTTCTTCAAGCCGCGTCCGTTGCCGTTCGCCCTGAAGGACGGGGTCACCCAGGAGCTGCAACGGCTCCAGCGAGAGGGGATCCTGGTGCCCGTCAAGACCTCCGAGTGGGCCGCACCGATTGTTGCAGTCCTCAAGCGAGACGGCCGCGTCAAGATCTGCGGGGACTTCAAGGTCACCATCAACCCCGTCGCTTACTGTCGAGAAGTACCCGCTGCCTCGGATCGAAGATCTCTGATCGGCTCTGTCCGGGGGACAGAAGTTCTCCAAGCTCGACCTTCGAGATGCCTACCAGCAGCCGGTGCTCCAGGATGCCGCCCGGAAGTATGTCACCATATCAACTACCATGGGACTCTTCCAGTACATGGGCCTACCGTTCAGCGTGGCCTCAGCCCCAGCCATCTTCCAGAGGGAGATGGACACTCTTCAGGGGCATGAGGCACGTGGCGGTGTACTCGGACGACATCCTGGTTACCGGTACCGACGACGGGGACCACCTCCAGAACCTGCGCAAAGTCCTGACACGACTGCAGGACGCCGGTTTCAAGCTGAGGCTGGACAAGTGCGTGTTCCAAATGACCGCGCAGTGTGAAGTACCATGGGACCAGTCTTGGGTAACGTATACTTATTAGAAAGTAATTGCGTTACAGTTACAGTTACCTTTCAGAGCAAACGTGATGTCGAAGTTACCCGCTTACAGTTCTCGCAACCATGAAATAGTAACTCGTCTAGATGTCTACAGTTACCTTCTCAAGAAGTAACCGACGTATGCATTCTCAGTTACCTCTCTTGCTATAACACAAATAATTAAGAAAAACTAGAAACGCCTTTCGCCAAGTTTGTTTGCATAAAAATTAAAAGTGTGCTTTTATAGTTCATATTGTAACCCTGTTAGTCAGCAGTTGCTTCTCGAAAGTACTTCTATCGAATGTTTCCACTCGTTTGATAGGGCGACACACTTGTACACCAACGCCCTTGCTGATACAGGCGCCTGAACTGGCTGCGTCTGGAAGAGAACTAGCACGGCGGCAAACGCGGCACCCAATACAAATGCCCTATTCTGCTATAGCACTAGCTCACGTTGCTGGCTCGTTGACGGTTGCGCTGGATTCATAGCAGTCGCTGGACATATTTCAGTTTGTACACGGCAAGCCAGAAACAAACCCTGCGCAAACAGCAGTAAATTCTGCCTCGACTGTTCGACACCACCCCGGAGGATAGTGGCGGCAAATCAAGATTCTTGAAACATGCGCATTTTGCGATAGCAGCGTTAATCAAAAATACGAAACTATGCGTAGTGTGCCTCAGCGTGTATTATGGATTCCATGGTCGATTCACGCCGATTAAACAGACGTTTGCGCAGAAGACAAGAAAAACCGCATACATAGATAGTGCTTCAACATACTAAGACGTAAGTGTTCAGTCACAAAGTACAGGCACGTCTGCAATAGATAACCAGATGTTGCTATTATCAACATCTACACGTGGCTATATTCGGGTCGTTACTCGCGAGAAGGAACGTATGCACAAGTTTGTGCAAGGCCAACTTGACACTCGAAGTGTCAGAAAAGACGATTATGGGAAGTGCAAGGAATAGCTAGATTGTACTCAGATTCAGTTATGATTATACATAAAAAACACTGCGAAAGTAACGACAAAAGTAATGTCGTTACTTATGCATCGTTACCTCAGAAATAAGTAATAGAACTACAGCTTACAAGTTACATTTTTGAAACGCTAACTCGTTACAGTTACAAGTTACCACAGACGCAACTGAGTTAACGGTAACGCGTTACTGAAGTGACGCGTTCACTACCCTCAGAATGGAGCACTGGGACACATCATCTCCCAGGCTGGCCTGGCCCCGGCTCCCCGCAAGATTGAGGCCGTGCTCAAGGCGCCGAAGCCCCAGAGCAAGAAGGAGCTTCAGAGCTACCTCGGCCTCATCAACTTCTACAGGAGGTTCCTGCCCAACCTGTCGACGCATCTAGAGCCGCTGCATCGTCTGCTTCGCGATGGTCAGCAGTGGGCCTGGAAGAAGGAGCAGGACTTGGCCTTCCAGCACAGCAAGGAGTTGGTCATTAAGGCTCCAGTGCTGGTACACTTCGATCCGGCCAAGCCTGTAGTCCTCACCGTGGATGCGTCGCCGTACGGGGTAGGAGCCGTCCTGTCGCACCGGGGTCAGGATGGTCAGGAACACCCTGTGGCGTTTGCTTCTCGTCGGCTTCATGCGGCAGAGCAACGCTACAGCCAGCTCGACAAGGAAGGCCTGGCGCTCATGTTCGGGATCGAGCGCTTCCACCAGTACCTGTGGGGCCGGCAATTCGAGGCAGTCACGGACCACAAGCCACTGTTGGGGCTGCTGGGGCCTGACAAGGCAGTCCCAGTGCAAGCCTCACCACGTGTGGTACGCTGGGCCTTGACGCTGGCGGCCTACAGCTACAAGCTGGTCTACCGCCCTGGAAAGGACCTGGGACCTGCCGACGCCCTGAGCCGCCTGCCCCTGCCGGAGGTGCCTGCTGCCGTTCCAGAGCCAGCTGACGTTTTCCTGCTGGAGCGGGCCTACCCGGGGTGCTCACCAGGACTGCGGTGGCGCAGGCGACCAGCCGGGACCCGGTCCTGTCTCAGGTGGTCAAGGCGGTATCCCGAGGGGAGGAGCTGCGTCACCAGGCCTACAGCCACAAGGCCGCCGAGCTGAGCTTGGAGCAGGGCTGCCTGCTGTGGGGTTCCAGGGTGGTGATTCCACAAAGTCTCCGGGCCAAGGTCCTGCAGTTGCTGCACGCGGGGCATCCTGGCGTCGAAAAGACCAAGATGGTGGCACGGTCGCACGTTTGGTGGCCTGGCCTGGACCAGGACATCGCTCACCAGGTGCAAGGCTGCCAGGTCTGCCAGGAGAATCAGCGAGCCTCGCGTCACGTGGAGATCACCCCCTGGCCGTTCCCACAGAGGCCCTGGTCCCGCTTGCACGTGGATTTTGCGGGACCCTTCAAGGGCCACTACTTCCTGGTGGTAGTGGACGCCTTCTCGAAGTGGGTGGAGGCACTGCCAGTCACCACTCCGTCGGCAAGCGCGACCATTGCGGCGCTGCGGCAGGTCTTCGCGGCGCAGGGATTGCCGGACATTATTGTGTCCGACAATGGTCCCGCTCTCGCCAGCGCCGAGTACCTGGACTGGCTGCAGAGGAATGGGATCCGCCGGATGCTGGTTCCGCCGTACCACCCCGCTTCCAATGGTGCAGCCGAGCGGGTGGTACAGACCATCAAGAACAAGCTCAAGAAGAGCCAGCCCGGGGATTTCCGGACGCAGGTGGCCCGGGTACTGTTCCAGTACCGGACCACACCCCATGAGGTCACTGGCCGTGCCCCCTGCGAGCTTCTGCTGGGCCGGATGGTCAAGACACCCTTGGACGTCTTGCATCCAGACCTCCGGTCCACGGCGCTCCTGAAGCAGCTGAAGCAGAAGCTGGCTGCTGACCGAGGGTGCCGTCCCGGGCCTTTGCCGGAGCCGGGAGCGTCGGTCTACGCCAGGAACTTCCGTCCTGGCCCACCCTGGTCTGCCGGACATGTGGTTTCGCCAGCGAGCGCCTCGTCGCTACTCGTCCGCATGCCCGACGGGACCACCTGGCACCGGCACGCCGACCATGTCAGGCCTCGCCTCGGGACCGGGCTTGTACCCTCGGCCGTCGCTTCGGGAGACCAGCCCGCAGGGGGACCAACGACAGCACCCGTCTCGGCCAGTGGAGCGCCACCCACCACGGAGGCGACAAGCGTCGCCAGTCCTGTGGCACCAGTTGGACCGGTGCCACTCACAATCCGGTCCCTGCGGCTCCACCGGGTGGAGCGCGACCGGTACAGGCAGCGCCCGGCGTTGCCACACCCGGCCCGTCGACACCAGTTACCAGGCGGAGTACGCGGCAGCGAAGGCCACCTGACCGTTACTCGCCGGGGTAACCTTCGCCGTCGACCGGCCAGGACTTGGCACGACCAGACGCCGAGTTGGTGTCGGCCGTGTGCTGTTGTTTATTCATTTATTTTGTTTTGAGAAAAACAAACTGGGGGGGGAGGGATGTGACAAGCACGTAGCGCCCTCTCCCGTCCACCCGTCGATGGCCGACAGGCTCGGCGGGCAACATTGGTCACCGCACAAATAAACGCCGTGGAGCGCACGCCGCCCCGGTCAGTCATCGTCCACCCTCACAACCAGGCTGCAAGTCGTCTCTTCTCGGCGGGTGCTTCGGCCCCCTTCGTCCACGTTCTAGAAAGATCGTGACAAGTAGTAGCTGTCAAACTTCGTATTTAAATTTCAATCGATGCCAAACACAACTCTCAAGCTGAACGAAGTCACGCACATTGTTAGAACGCTGGTATCTACTCTCACGATGTTAACGGAATGTGAAAAACATAATTGCTTGAGTTTATTGTTATGCGACCAAATAAAAGGCAGCAGCTGCAGTCTGCTGCTGTGACTATGAAAAGAAGCACAGTTGAACCTGGTACCACTCAGTTGGTATGCGCAACTATGTACCATTCGATGGTCACGTGTGATTCATATTCAAAGAAGGATTGGCGAGAGGATGAGAAAAAGGCGAGCGACACGGGAGGATGACTTGGGAAAGCTACGTGGCTGACGTCATGCCTCACCCGTGTGCAACTATATGTAGGGCCCGCCCGGAAGACAAGTTCGTCTTGTTTTGCCCTAGCTCCTAGGACTTTTTCGGTCAAATAACAAATTAATTCATTGATGAGTCTTTTCATACTTTTAAAACTCAATTGTTTCATTGCTCTAACGACACCTTTTCATAACTGAAGCTTTTAAATAATCTCCCGTGTAAATGTAACGCAGAAATCGCGAAGAAACACATGCCCGTGCATGCAGAGACAAATATCAGACGGACGCAATTTTGTAGATGAACGACACAATTATAATATCGAAATTGAATATGCCGTTTTGTAAGCTCCCACCGCTTTGTTGCAGGATTCTATACAGGACTCGGAACGCCATATTTAATACAATTTACACTCTGAGAAATGCCTGCGCGTCTCTTTACCCGCAAAACACTTAAGGGGCCGATCTCTGCGATCTACGAAATCAGCTCAGCGATTGATGAGGCGGCAAATCTGTTTAGACCTAAAAATGAGGTCTGCGCTGTGGCACTACAGGATGCAAAGCTTCATGCTTGCATTGCGTAATGCCACAGTGCAGACTTAATTTTAATGTCTAAACAGATGCTTTGCCTCATCATTCGCTGAGCTGATTTCGTACTTCGCAGAGATTGGCTCGTTGAGAGTTATGCGGGTAAGTAGACACGCTGGCATTTTTTAGGAAGTAGAGTCGTTAAATAAGCTTCTACAACCTTTTTTCGAAACCATAAATGACGTTGCGTATTGATATTACGCATTTCAGCTGCATATCCTCGAATATTAATACCGCCAAAAGTTGTGCCCTAGAATTCGTATTCCCGTAGGCATCGTGAGCTGCAACACCCATTCTTGTGCTTCTTTTTTTGCGTCTGCAATCCCCATAATTATTCATTATTTCTGGATTTTGTCAAAGAGCTCGAAGAATATTGGGACCTAAGCATTGCGTTCCATCAGAAAGTTTGCACTGATGTACGTTAATAAAAGCTGAAGTATTCTACGAAGTCAAATTAAGTAAAGGAAACATGACCGTAACTCATGTGGATTGATTTTTCAGCGCACAATAGCAATTAAATGTCCATACTCATTAAGCCCAACATTCTACAGAGCTTGAAATGCTTTTTAAAGAATTGCAGGAGGACACATTTAATTTTGCTTACGTGTAGCAGGGTTGGGCAGTATTGCGATACAAATGTATCGCGATAGTATTTCAGAAATACATTTCGTATCTGTATTTCTCTATAGCGATACATTTTTTTAACGAGTATTTGTATTTCTGTACCGAAATACATTTGGAATGCTTCTTTGTATCGTGATACAATCATGACGAAATGTATTTCGTTACACTTCTTGACAAATACTCCCCTCCCCCTCCCCCGAAAAAAAAAAAAAGTTTGAACGTCTTTTTTTTTTTTACTTCTGAGGACGCCAGGGTTATGAAGATGCTGGGACATTGTTACTATGCTGACCAAGGTTCCTTCCGATTCTCCAAACTATTTTTCTATGCGTCCTCTCCTCTCTTCTGAGAAGTGTTGCGTAGTCGGGGACTCGAACCAGGTGGCGTGCCAGGAGTGGAGTCAAAGCATCTTCGGACGCAGGTCCTTATACTCCGTTTCATACATAGCGTGCAGCGCTGGGAAGGGTACTGAAGTAGTGCGCATGAAAAAGCACAACAAAAAAAAGTGTCACTCCGCGCGTGTCGTGGAGGAGCGGTACAAGGCGCTGCTCTGGCAATACCGACCGTCTCGGTCGCGGTGGTTCGAATCCCCTTAAAACGCAAGGTATTTTTCTTTTTTGTGCAAGGCTGTGCGCATTGCGGAAGTGCATATTTCAATTTGTCTTTTCTTGTTGCTTTTTATTTATAAGGGGGTAGACTAGGGGCTGGTGTTCCGCTTGAACCCCGCGCCGGCCTCGTCAAAACAGAAGAACGGTCGAGATCCAGGACGTCTCTTCTTAAAGCAGTTTTATTTACATGGTAGCGTGAAAATCAGAGAGTGCCTTGAGAGTGCGGTGGACAGGCCTTTATATAACGAATACTGGGATTAGGGGACCGCACTGCCATTGGTAAGACGGCTTGGCATTCCCTCGCGCGATGTGACTTCATGGAAGTTTCCTTCAGAGCCGGAATACTCGCCGGTGTATGGAAGTCATCCAGACAGCAGTATCTCGCTGCTCTGGTGCCGGCGCCCCCATGAACCGAGAGTGATTTACAATAGACGCGTACACAACACACGGCACTCGAGGTCAGGATCGAGTGTTGTTTCCTTTTCGAGGAAAGCAGGGGCCTCGGAATACAGCGACGGGCATGTGCGTCGTCCACTTAGCCGACCAAGGTTAAGGTGCCTCAGGCAGACGAAGCCGACCAAGGTTACGGTCCCGCAGGCAGATGAAACCAGACGCGTCGGAATGCAGCCACGGGCATCGTCCGTGGCTGGAGCCACAGAAACGATTCATCACCGGCACGGTTCCTTCTTGGGGCTTGTTTCACTTTGAAGGCAGAAGGCCGATTTTGACACCAGATATAACAGAAGGCATTTCACAACACGGTCCGCGTGCTCGAAACTTTCATGTTGCGAGGTTCTCGCTTCGGGGACGCCACCTTTCCAGATAGACGCTGCGCCTTGTACTTCGCGACCGTACGGGCCCACACTGCGGTGTCGTTACCGACGTCTCCGGGAAACGCGTTCTTGAACTCGCGTACACGTTGGCGATCACCTGCTTGCACTCTTTCGAGATCTTCGCATAACGAATCTTCGAAAGTATCCGAGCAGGAGAGGAAATCTTCTCGTGTAAGACGCCATTTTCTCAAAACCGGCGAGGCAGGGGCAACCGCACAACCGGAAAACCCGAAGCGGCTGCAGCAAGGACGAAAACGGAAAACAATTGACAGTAGTTTACATACTCTTTTCCTTTTATTATAAAAACATCGGTGCTCGGTCGAAGTCATAACGCCACTATCAGTTAGTAGCTCCGAAGATTCACATTTTTCGACTTTTTTGGTTTGTTTTTAGGGGCAGCACTATTTTATGGGGCGAACGTAGGCGGTCGGCAGTGCAAACCGGTGCTCTAGCTTTGTCTGCGTTGCACGCTATGTATGGAACGGAGTATAGGTAGGGATTTCTTGAGTCATTGTTTGCTGACATACAATGCCCGCTGCTAACCGTCTCTCTTGCCTTAGCGTATACACAGTACACCCAGCCGGCAAAGCTGAGTCACAGACCGTTGCAGCAGGCGACTAGTGGTGGTTGACTTGAAATAGTAGGATGACTCACGTAGTGAAGTTCAACACATATTCGAACAACCCTTAATGTTTTATTCTTCCTTCATCCTTTGACATATTCGAATGCGTCTGCGGCTGCAGCCGTAATATTGCACGGCTCATGGGTACGTCATCAGCCGACGTGAACGTGACCCGCTGCTCTGGTGATCCGAGACCCAGGAAGGAGGCCAGACGTGGCTTGGCTGTGCCAAACCAAACTTCGTAAATCTGCGACTCGTTTCAAGCGCACTGTTTCTCTGAGAGCTCGCACCTGCGCCGGCAATATCAGGTCGCAATCCACGAGGTCTCTGTTTGGATGATGCTAGGCGAAACTTGAGGACTGCAATCCAGGCGTCGGTGGCGAAGGGTCGGCAGGAAGGACCTTCACAACAGGAATGCCACCGTATTAACACATGTGTTCCAGGATGCTTTAGGTAGTCCACTATTCTCAAAAATTCCAAATGCAACTGCCTGCACGATCTTCAACGAGGTAACCGATAACGAAAGTACGTATTGTCCTTTCATACAGCAGCGTGGTAAAGTTCATGTTCAAGCCACACCTACAGATAAAGAATACCAGTTCATTCCACCCTGACGTCATGTGCTCAATGTTGACAGGGGCGTCCTTATTGGACAGGGGCGTGGTGACGTTTTGTTGGGATTTTGGGTGACATAGAATTTATTTAGAGGTCAAAGTCTTTTCGCATCCCTCTTCAGACAGGATGTCAGGGAAGGGATCGCGGTCAGTGCTAGATGGAACTTTTTTGAGCCCATTGAAGACTCCCTCGTCGTCCGAAACCACTACCGTCAGGGCAAAGTGCCAAGCCGACGGGAAAGTAATTTCGGTATCGAAAACTTCCACTTCAAACTTCAAGCTTCATCTCAGATGGTGTCTCAAACAAATTTGAAAAATGTATAGCAGTATCAGTATTTCTGTATTTGTATTTCCGCCCTCCCTAAAATGTATTCCTGTATTTGTATTTCCAATGACTTTTGCCTCTATTTAAAATGTATCTCCGATACGTATCGCTATTGATTCTTACAGATATTTTTTAGTATCAGTATTTTAGCTACTATTTTAATGTATCCCAGTATTTGTATTTCCAAATACATTATTGAGTAGTTCCGCCCAACCCTGACGTGTAGGAAGGTGAATGCGTTCGTATACGTAGAGTACTCCTACAAGCTGCGCGCCCCGCTATCATCTGCAGAGGCCGGCCAGGCTAACGCAGCCAGCGGCGTTCAAGGAAATCTCAGTGGAGGCCGCCAAGAGTCAAAGTGACGTCACGGTGACGTCAAATATGTTGATAACCCACTCCGGCCATTAGGACGGGTACAGCCGTTAACAGCCATGTTATCCTCGGGGCGCGCTTTCTGCGCTCAAGCGTAGGGTTCTTGTTTCGACCGCCCCAAAACGTGGCGTTACGATCGACACTGCCTCCGGGCCGCCGCCGTCTGTGGCAACCGCGGCAACGGCACAACCGGCGCAACGGTTCACTGACGCCCGATAAGCGTGGTCGGCGTGGTCATCTGCTCGGAGTGTTCTGCGGAAAACGTGGTGTTCGCTCGGTGCGCGTTCATTTGACTTCGAAAGTTTTGGTGCTCTGGGAAGAGGACGCCTTGGCGCTACTGCGCTGCGAAATGGTGAGGAAACTCCAGCAAGTCGAAAGTCTTGTCTTTCTTTCTAGTCCCAAAGGAGTTCCGAAGCGAGAGGTAAAGTTTCGTTTTGCGTATCGGTTTCGTTTCGGGTGGTGCGATCGTGGTTGCCATTTTCCGTCTCGTGCGGAAGAAACCCCGTCAACACAGCACTCAAACTGCCGCCCACGTTTGTTTTCGTTTTTTTTTATGTACGAGCGACGTTGCACTTGAAATTCGCAAGCAGATCGAATCGTTCCACGTGCTAAGCGTACAGGACGACAGAAGCATTTTTGGTGCTTTCTTTGTGCCTACAGATTCCTTGCCTTACTTTTGTGGGCAAGCTTCAAGAGTGCTTTTCGGCGTGCATTCTCGATCTGGTATACAAGGATGATGTGATGAATCTTTGTGCTTTCATGGCAGAACAGCCGGAGAACCTTCTCTGTCCAGCAATCTGCTGTGAGTTCCTCCAGATGTTCTGCTATAAACCCTGAGGCATTTACGCATTTAAAAAGAAAAGATCTGCAAAAACTTCATATTAAAATGTCTGCAACTGATAGGAAAGCACCAAAACCGTGAAGCGGGTCATCTATCAGCTGAGTACAAAAAAAGAAAAAAATATATATATTGTCTTCAGAAAACACAAGTTTCTGCTGATCAAAACTGGTGGTGCGATATCTTTTATAAATGTATATCCTTTTAAGTATGCTCTTACGTGTTTCTCGTGCTATCCGTTCTATTGTTCCATAAATTGTATTATCTGTATAAATCTTCTATTTTATGTACGAGATCTGTGTAAACAATAAAGTATGTATGAAAAGTGAATGTGTGCTCCTTGCCTCCTACCAACTTGAGGAGTAGCTTCTCTGAGGTTGCTCTGCAGTGATTTATATAAAAAGAAAAAAAATAGATAAAATAAAAGCCCCAAAAGACGGAAGGAAATCGAAGAGAAACGAAAAAAGACAAGCGCAAAGCATACGAAGAGGGGGGGGGGGGCGCAACGAGCGGCGGCCAGCCGGCCGCCTAGGACGCGACAGAACAACTTGCGCAATCTAGGGGCAAATAGGGGCGGCCCGGCAGCAGTAGAGGCGGTGATTGTAACGCCATGTATCGAGGCGGCGGAAACAAGAACCTTACGCTTGAGGGTAGAAAGAGCGTCCCGAGGGAACGTCGATGTTAGCGGCTGTACCCGTCCTAGTGGCCGGAGTGGGTGATTAACATAATTGACGTCATCATGACGTCACCCTACTTTTTTCTTCTTTTTCGCTCATCGGTCGCTTTTTCTCGCTGCTTCGCTCGCTCGGATGGCCGGAGCGCGTTACAATAGCCAAGGCTACGGCTGCGCCGGCCTGGGCCGGCCGGGCAGCCTCTGCGGACGCCGTCCGGCCGGGTTGTGGGTAGCGGCGGGTGTGCGCTGCTGAGGCGGCGCGCGGGAGCAGCGCCTGGGTGTGGGGTGGCGTTCCTTGGAGCTATCCGACGCGCGGACCGCGTAGCCGCCATTTTAAGAGCCGTTACGGCGCGGAGGGAATTTCTTTGCCGTTTTTCGCGGTTACACACAACGCCGGCTCCGCTCCATGCGACAGGGAATTCTTTCGCATTGAAAACCGGCTGCTACTCCAAGAAAAGTTCAATGAACATTGCAGCTGATATCATCCGCGATAGCGCACACAAAAGATGTAAACCCCATAGAAAAAGAAAGTGAAAAGTCTTACCTTTATTTTTGGCGTGTTGAGAGACCGATGTCACGCGAAATGTATTTTTGATGAAATGTTTCCAAACTTCGTGTCATATTAAGTTGGACCGCAGCCAAAGCTACGACCCGATGAAAGCAAACAAGTGGCGCCCGCGCTAAAAAGTGCATCGTCACAGCACTCGGCACTCGTCTTTGTGCGTTCGCAATGGCTAACTAAACCAATGATGCATGGAAAACAAAAAACAAAAAAACAAAAAATCCAAGACCCCGACATATTTATTGTGCGTGATTCGTTTAGCCGGTGATATCAAACGCACAAAGACGCCGATGCACTTTCAGAGCTGCATGATTGACACCTTCGGATTGGAGCGTTGACTGCGGTGCGGTCAACGCTCCAAGTGGAGGATAAACGTTTCTATCCAAGACTTCAACATAAAACAATAAAAAAATAAAACGTGGCAAGAAGTTTTGCGCAATGAGTCACCAAACTTACTGCGACTTATTATTGCAGACACGGCCGTTTGAGCCCAGCTCGCGAATCGGGACAAAACATTCGCACATTCCCAAACGTCAGCGCGAAACAGATAACACAAGGTTCGTGAGCGTTTTAAAAGGGAAAACAGTGTCTTCTTGTGCGTGCGAGTGTTTTATTAACTTCCGGGTTTGTGTTTCCAGTCGAACATTATGAAAACAAAACAACAACAAAAAGTAAACGTTCAGTTCACATTGGCCAAAGATGACCGGGCGCATTCTCCCGCAACTATTAGGTTTCAGACACGGAGAAGAAAGGTGCCGGGCCACTTAAAACATTCGGTCCCGATAATCCTTATCTCTAGTCACGTGACGGGAACGCCATCAGACGCGGCCTTCCAGAGGACGTGATGCGGGCAGGTCGCTTCTTCTAGGTGACCCCGTTCGGAAGCTTGGCCGTATCGCGCGTCTGAGATCTTCCACAAACCAGACCGACCTTCCACTTTCGACGAGGCTCTGGCCTAATTGATGTTCGCGAACCGCCCGTATACAAGTTTACTTTGATGTTTCCGGGGAGGGGGTTAAAGCTTCTTATTCACGCGCAATCACTCGCACACTGTGCAGACGTCTTGCAGATGGGCAATACGGGCGTGTATGTACCTTTACAGTCAGAATCTCTAGCAGGAATACTTCACCGCCATGCACTCGGGAGTCGGGACAGCAGTAACTAAGTGTTTCTTAATCCGTTCGAACATTAAGAATGTCTATCAGTGTCATGCTCCACTAACCATGTGGTCTTAGTCGAAAAACAGGTATATACTCGTATTTTCGCCACCCAGTCTACAGCAGCATAAAAAGCGTTGTACCACGCCCCTTATTTTCATTTGTTATACGCTGTATCAGGTAAAAAATGATTGATCTTCGCAGTGCACCGGGGTGTAGCATACACTCAGGCACATCCGATTGTGTAACCTTGCCTGAAGAGCATTCACACGGTGAACAGCTAGCACTGTGTGAGGCAACAAATTGTTATCACACATAGTCACTAACAGCTTTAGAAAGGTAAATCGTGGCGAGTTAAGAACATCTTAGTATCGTTCTGTAGCCAATCCAGAGCGCAAGTTCGTCTGCTTCTTTTGCAGGGGTTGTGGTTACGTCAGAAAGACGCCGAGCTCTGATTGGCTCTGATTAAAGAATAGGGGGAAGACCTCAAATCAAGCTGCCTTGAGGTCTGCCCACTATCCTTCAATCAAAGTTCTGCGTTCTGGCGTCACCGGTACTCCTGCTCAAAAAGCAGACGAACTTGCGCTCTGCATAGGTTTCTTACATTTGCCCATACTAACGCCGAAGAACAAATTACAAAGCAGACGCGTGGACATAGTATATGCAACACGCTGCGTTTCTCAAGCTGTCCACAACTGCACTATGTATAAGGTTCAATTAGAGACACGTGGTTGCATCATATACCTTAGAGTAACACGTGTTGCCTTATTTGTTTCCCCCGCCGTTGGTACACAGGAAAATTTTTAAAAGTACAGAATCACTAAGTGGTACGTAGTATACTTATTAACCGACGACATGTAAGAATCGTGACTAAAGATCTTTCTGACAGTTAGCGTGACGTGGAGCCAAGTGTGTTATTTTTTGTATTGCATAATTACCTAACTGGTGCCGGGATCTGTTTTTATAAATACAGAAACGCAGGAACACTTGCAATACTGAACTGAATGCTCCAAGGTTTACTTCCCATCGCTATACTGCAGATGGTATTCACGCTGAAATTAATTGGGAGTGAGCAAGTATGAAAGACAAATGACGCCCATAATTTATTTCCAGCTATCTTAGTTTTCAAATATACAAGGCAATAGGATGTCCTATGGGCACGATGATGCATCCAATGAAAAGAGGCTGAGAGCTTCCGGTGAGAAAGTCAAATGCAATTTTTTTCAGTGCGATGATGTCATGGAGATGTACAGACGAATGCATTCTGCAAAAAGATAAAGAAAGCAAGTTGTAAATATATATATATATATACTTCATAATATGGCCGTTGAGTTGATGCAAAAATGTCGAATGACAGTGCACAACATTATCTTTCACGGCAGTGATAGGGATGCACAAAGTGAGCTGTACCACTTTGTACAAGAGGTATTGCTTCACAAATCTATATTGTGGAAATTAAATTTCTGTAGAACCACAATTTCCTGAAAAAGCTAGACTGGTAAAACGGAAAGCAGGCACAAAAAATTTGGCAACTTGCGGCTAACTTAGCATCTACTGAATGCTTAAAAATTGCCTTAGAGGATCTGCAAGAAATGTTTGGCCTCTGCCACCTTTACAGCGATATAAGCTTAATGCCTCAATTCTCATAATATATTGTCATCACATAAGAAAGCCTGAATTGATTGGGTGGAATTAGAACCTTACACCTAATTATAATAATACTTACGAAACAGCTTTAAACGACAAAACTTATTCTGCGTCGTCACACTATCTGGAATTAGTGGGGAGGACGTTTTTGCCTGTCTGACTTGCAAGAAGAGGCAACTGACATTTGCTATATGTTAATGTGGTTTTTTTCAAGAGTAGCTTAAATATACACGCTCGCTCAAATGTAGAATAAGTGTATAAAAGCATGAAAAATATTCAGCGACACAAAGTAACATCTTCCCTCCCTTGCCCGACAACAAAGAATATTTCCATTTGTACTATTGAAAGAAGAAATAGTGTAAAAATAAGGTGTTTAGGAATCCATTTTCTACAACCATAACGCAGAAACAGCACGCCATACATACTTAAATAATGCTCAATGTTACAACTGTTTCATCTACAATTTCTCGCGTTCAATTAGAAAAATAAATAGACCCCATGAAGGTGTCTGTTCACGCGCTGCCCGATGGTGCATTGGACCGCAAAATTCTTGTAAAACAATCATATATACTGAGGGTGTCATAAGTCCCGTGCACTACAGCTTGTTCTCTCTTCGCCCTCTCCGTGACTCAATCCCTGAGCACGGCAAAAGTTAAAGCGCTCTTGATATCTCTCCAGGCGTCATCATGAGGCAACGAAAATACTCTAGCATTAGTAAACATTGAATCAAAAGAAAAAAAAAACATAAATAGGCACTTACATGAACAACAGCCGATGACCTCTTTCAAGAATGAACTCCTTCCACAATCCTCTTGCTGAGCGCGTACACTGAGGAGGCGCTGAGGGCGTCCTCTCTAGCTTGCGAGCCGCAGACCTAGCGGTCCTGGCTTGCACGAAGGGGTCGGAAAGGAGCGTCGGGTATTGCAATCCAAAGGCACCCTGGTCGAAGTGACCCGGCTGTCCCACAGGATAGCCAGCAGGGTCAAATGGGCTGTACTGCTGGTACAAGGCTCCAGGAGCTTGCAGCACCCCCGGATACGGCTGAGGAAGTCCGGCTGGGGCAGGGGAGCACTCTGCAACGGCGGTGGGGGTGGGTAGGCGCTCTGAACTTGTTGCACCGGGGGAGCCTGTGGTGCTGGCTGCAGCGGGGGTGCCGGCCGCAGAGGTGGCGCTTGTTGCGGAGGTGGCGCTTGCTGCGGAGGTGGCGCCTGCTGGAGTGGTGGCGCTTGCTGCAGAGGTGGTGCCGGCTGCACTGGCTGAGACTGCGTGACTTGTCGCACAGCCTGCAGAGGACTCGGAGAGGCCGGAGGCTTGTGGAAGGGCGAGGCCTGGCTCCTGAACGGTTGGGCGGGAATGGAAGACGCCAGCTGACGGTTGTAGACAATCTGTCCCGGCGGCACTGCGACGAGTGGCGAGGCGCTGAGCTTATGCGAGTGGGTCAGGGGCTTGGGTGCGTGGTGCTTGGTCGGGAATGGTGACTTTGGAGGGAACGTAGGAGGAGGAGGATAAGTACTGGACTTGGGAAATAGGCCACTGGCAGAAAACTTGTGATGCAGGGGCGTGTTGAAAGGGTTACCGTGAAGTGGGGGCGGCGACGGTCGGAAGTGCTCGACCGGGAAGGTTGGCCTGAATCCGATCGTGGCACCTGATGTCGGGAGAGGCGCAGGAGTAGGGGCCGGGGTGGGTTCGACCTCTGGTTGTACCGGTGTTGACACGACTGGTTCACGGTTAGCGACACCAGCTGTGGTTAGTCCTGGGAAAGCACTCAGTGGAATCTCGATGCTGTCTGGAATTTTTAGGACGGGCTTTTTAGGTGGGTCCGATATAACCGCGGGCTTCAGAGCACCCGGACGCTTCCTGTAGACAACGTTCTTGAGCACGAGCTTGCTGGTACGTTCGTCTAGGTTCGGAGGTACCTGGACGTTGAACCCAAATCCAGGCCGGAATTGGCTTGATGCTGGGGGATTCACGGGGCGCGATTTTCGGCGTCCTTGTCGAACTCCACAATCACTGCAGTCACCTTGCCAGAACCAACGGCTTGCCGTTTAGCCAAGTGATGAAGGTGTTCAAAACCTACTGGTGTTCCCTTTCCAAAGATTGAACCAATGCCATACGCCCCTTCTGGTTTCTTAAAAGATATTCCGGTTGGTAACTCTCCACGCTTGGGTACACCCCGAAACGCTTTGCTCCTGCTAGAAGAAACTTCACTACTGATGGCGGGGAGGAATTTTTGGTTGGGGGTGCCTGTCGCTTCTCAAGGGAGAGGGGCAAAGACGTACTGTCGTAGACAGACCCAACTTTATATTCGCCGTCTCGTATCTTGAAAGAGATTCCCTTACGGGGGTTAGACTTGATCGCAGCCTTCGCGAGCCTGTATTTGTAGCCTCCATCATATTGCCATTGCTTGGTAATTGGTGCCGGCTCTTCCAGAGGCGCGCTCAGGGTTGCGCCCAGTCCTGCGTCACTTACGAGCGTCTCCTTGTTTTCGGTACTTTCAAATTTGAGCTCTTCTCCTTCCTTATCGAAAGCTGGTATGTCAAGACTCTCGTCGGCTGCCCTCTTCCGAAGGCGTACGATCCGCCTGTAGCCTCCTTGCAGCCCTGCGCCGGCTGCTCTTTCTAGAAAAACGTTCCCCAGGCCGAGTTGATCACTGAGACTCGAACGGCCGCTTGCCACGCTGGCTCCTACAGGAATCGACGTGCGTCCGTTTTCAAAAATGGATCCGACACCGTACTGCCCATCGGGTCTCCTAAAGTTTTGTCCGATTTCGAGCGCTGGCGCTGGTATCCTGAGATTTGGAAGTTCCCTTGGGTTTGGCGGGGCATTGGAGTATTGAGATGTTGCTATCAGGTTTTCTGGACGAACCACTCCTGCAAAAATCCATCCCTGTCTTACAATTGCGAACCGGTTTTGCACGCCAATATACGCAAGCAAGAACGACCGCAACTCTTTTCTCGTCGCGACGGAATGGCAGCTTTAACCCTGGAAGGTAGATTACAGGGAAAATACTTGCCTTGATTAAAAACGAATGGCTGGGCACTTCCTGAGACCCTTTGTCCATAGGAAACGACGTGTTGTCCTTGGACGCAGAACACAAGGGAGAGCCAGATGGTTGCCAATTGCTGGAAGATAAAGCGCGCCGTTAGCTGAGCCGACTCAGATCACGTCCTACCGCATCGCTCTGCGCAGCAAGCCGCTGCACTCGGTGCACCACTCACCTGTGCCTTCATGTCGAATGTGGCAAGGAGCTCACCCTCGTCGACCGCTTTTATAACGGGCGTGAACGAGTGACCAATCTCGAAGCAGGTTCCTCGGAAAAACGAGTCGCAGATTACCTCGTAGGTGAAAGTGTCGCGGTTGCAACAGATCCCTTTTGCCCCTGTCCGTTGGTTTGTGAACGGGTAACCCTCGCTCCCCGGAGGAGGAGCCTTACCTATCGCGCGAGTCCATCTCTGGACGCGCTCGGAATCCGTAATCGCTTTTGACTAACCTGGCGCGAGTCGTCGGCCGGGAACGGCAAGGTTACCCTTTGCGGCTCTCTGGCAGCCAAATCCAGAGCCTGCGCCTTATTGACTGTGCACGCGTTACGGTCTTATGCGCTGTCTCGTGCTAACCGACCGCCAACGGCGAACATTCTGGTGCCCGAATGAAACTCTTGCTGTCTAGAAAGCGGGTTTCCTGAATCCTTAAGAAAGCGGTTCGCCGTGAGCGCCGTCTGCGATTGCAATGTGGATCACCGCCGTACTTTATAATCGAATGACCGGTTCAATCGACAAAGACACCAAAAAAACCGTAGAATTCTCGTCACGCTTTATGACGCGTGGAGTTGCTCCGCCTTGCGAATGCCCCCGCGTCATGGCTCTTAACTTCTATTGCATTTATGTCGATAACAACAGAACTGCACCGGGTTTATACGAACATTTCTTCCACGGAAGCTCTTGCCTTCGCTGTTCCAATTGAGTTGACGGAGTGATCAAGGTCAGTGCGCATTTAAGTAACTCACAAACAGATCGGCCTCGGACCACTCTTTCTGCTACACATTTCGTCAGCCGTAGTCATCCATTTCATCCCTCCAGCGCGTGAGTGGCATAATAAGTGTGCCTCCTCTTGCTCTTACAAAAGTGAAAGAGAGCGAGAGAGAGTCAGACAATTCTCACCCTGACTTCCGGTGATTGTTGTGTCACCACAAGATGCGAAATCCATTCGTACCAGGCAGACTATTGATCCAGATCAAGGCGTGACCGAGAGGGTTTTAGGCCTTGAGGTATTTCCGGAAAGTCGGACGGTTGTCCCCTGTAACGTGGTGCGTGCCGCGTCGACCCCCTTTGTTTTGCAATAGGCATGTGGTGACGCATGCTAAACGATTCGGAGACCTAGCCCAGAAATGCTCCAGTCCGAGTTTTTCGAGAGGTCCCTGCCAACATCCGTGTGCGAACGATCACGAAGATCATTGAAAGCTGTTGACTTCAGATCAGAGCCAAATCGTCGACGGGGAAAATAGACTAGATCCTAAAGTTGTTGACTCCCGCGGTCTGCCAAACTTGATATACGCGTATCCGGAACCTTGAAGCTCGAACCGCTCGATTTATTCAGCTGCCTAATGTTGTTTTCAATTTTAAGTCACATAAAATAAGAAATCAATGGAACAATTTTAGCTTCTAATTATTGAATTAAATGCAATTATTAAGCAGCCACAAAGAAAACTCAATTGTATGCCAAGAATACGTGCCAAGTCTCGCCTCTCAAAATAGAAACGATAATGAAGACCCTGGAGGTTATTATCTTGCTTTCAACTGCCATACTATGGTTTTGAGTCATCAAGCGGAGCTTGTACGCTTTACTATAGCGCAACTTTATTGTTCACGAATGCATCGTTTACTGTAGAAGGTGCTCACTCAGTGTATACACTAGAAATTCCCCGTTGCACATGCCATCTCTAAAACGCGTATTGTGAGACACAAGATCATAGATCATCCACATCAATCACACAATCCAGGCGTATTAGATATGCTTTGTAAAGACAGTTTGGATTGTTGCCACTTCCACGAACAAAGAGCCCTACTGTTGAATTCCGTGAACTAATAAGAGTGGAGCTTTTTTATAATATCAGTGGTGTGATGACCAAAATATTAGCATAATTAGATTATGCGTGAAGCCTATGTTTTTGTATCCATTTTGCACGACTGAAAAAGGTAATAAGGTGTTTTGTTTTTCTTCAGAGAAGTCTCAAGCTGCTTTCACGGCCTTGCTGCAGTAATTTAGAACACTTCTACTGGAGACTGAGGTAAGGTTATGCTAAAGTTATATTCCATTGTTCAAGAGCTGACGTATATATTAATAGCAATACACTAAGAACAACAATATATCGATTGTTCTGACTCTAGCACGAACCAGTTTTCTATAATAGTACGTTTAGAGGCACTACACGTCTGAAGTGGTTTTACCAGTATTAGTAGAGAGTAAAATACCTCCCTACTGCTTAATATGTTCGTAAGATAATGAGTCACAAAAACCCGCTCCTTTGTGCTTTTGGGAGATTCTGATGACATCTTTATGTGCCTGCGTTTTAAAACATATTAACTTCAAAACAAATATAGGGTGCCTAAAAAAAAATTATTTCTTGGGAAAAAAAAGTATAGTTACGCTTCGCCGATTCCTCAGTATCCGCACCGATGTAGAACTACTGATCCGGGCCAGATGTTCAAGTGTACGAGCTTATCATTTACAAATTTAAAGTTATAAATAGTTTTCTTGCATTTGTAATGAGGAAATGGGTCCTTTTTTGATAACCGACGCCATTCATCTCTACGTATGCGTGGACTTCGTCGGTCGCCACGTTCTCATAAAAAACAATATTTGTGAGTCTTTTATAAATGTGAACTATATATAACGACTTTTTATTTTTATAGTACAACTATATGTGGCAGTTTATATGTTGATACAATAATATAAAAAATAGCATACAAGTGATGTAAGCAACTCTTTAAACTGGATTGAGGATGTGAGAAAGAAGGGTAGCAAACTAGGTTGATTGAGTTTGGCTAGATTATTCCTCGCTTTTCGTGACACATATTATTTTAGGTAATTGTATAAGACATCCTGAAGTTATCATTTTCACTGTAACAGGTCGCGTACGTTTGATTCTTTGGTAACTATTTAGCTTTGTATGTTTTTATATACTCTCAACAAACCCTACTTCCCTCTAATCCTTCAGACAAGAAATACGGTCACGAACCGATTGATCTCTACAATTTTGAGTTTTTAGCTTCAGAAAAATAAAGGTCACATCTGGGGAAAAGAGGCTAGTTTGTTGCTATTTCTTCAAAGCTTGCATAGGTTAGTTTGGTACTGTACCTTGCACGTATTCTTGTAATGCAAAGATAATAATTGGCCGCCTCATCTTATTCACTATCGTGCTCATAATTTGCTCACAGGTCACATGCATTTCTTCTATTTTCAGTTATAACCTTGGTGCCGACAGAATCAACGCTTGCAATGTAATTAAAAAGGGAAGCGTGCAAAAGGAATTAGGTTATTAATAATTTGATTACTTAATTATTACTGGTAAAATAATCAAAAATTGCACAGTCCCTTTTAAAAGCAAATAGTTTTCAATTATTATGAGAACTGGAAGGCAAACTGTAAAATCTGGACATGAATGCGCGGTCATTTAAGTTCAATCTCTCGCGAAGTAGACGAAAACACCTCTTAAGACAAAACTAGTTTAGTGCTGAGTTAACTGGCATCCGAAACATAATAATACTATAAAAAAACACAATGAGTCACAATTACTCGATACTCCCGGTTGCTACATCTAAGCGTGTATTGTTCTAGCCTTTTTAAAATTCCGATTAAGGTCCAGACCACCTTTTGAACGAACGCGATGTATTATCGGCGGTCCTGTTTTTGTGGAGGCAATGGAACGACAGTAACCTCACTACGGAAGTGGTGCCAAGTACTTAGGATGCGAAAGGCAATCCGTTTTTCCGGAATAAGGTATGAATCCTGCGAACTAAACCGCAGATCGTCTCTCTAGCCTTCATTGCAGGTTCACTACGGGAGCCTTGCTAGAAATATTGCAAGATACGGAATAGCAAGGATGTTTGAATACAGCGGTGAACTCACATTTTCCTTTCGCAAGAGGGGGGCGAGTGAAATAGATTCCCCCCTTCCCCTACCAAGCCCGAAAATTATTATTTTACAAACATTTTGCATGATTGATTTTAAATATTTCACACTTTTGTTCGAATGAGAGATGCAAAACATGCACCCGGGTATTCATGACAAGGAAGTAATTTTCATTTTTGCAGTATATATACAAATTTTCTACTGCTACCAGATTTCTCGGGTTTCTGCGTGTTTCAACTTTCATCAATGAAGATAATCTACGGCTGCCAATCTGATAAAGGTTGGAATACTTTCTCTCAGTACCAAGAATAGGGCAGGGCCTCTGCTGGTCCTTTCGTCATTCTTTTAAAATTCAGGGTTCCCCCTCCCCTGTTTACGCCACTGGTTGAAGCCAATCTACATCGGTTTCGTTTTCAACGATGAAAGACCGAAAAGGAAGTTCAAACAGAGCTAGATCTTTAGCTATTACCTTAAACGCGAGGACAAGACCCAATATAGTGGCGTCGGAGGAAAATAGATTTGTAGCGCGTTCGTCGAGACGGCCACTAACACAAAAATCAATTTTTCTTATTTGTTCGTTATTACCTCAAACAAAGCTTAGGACCAAACAAATTGGGAATTGAATTTCTGTCTATTGATTTACTCTTTATCTGAAGAATGCAAGGTATGAGTAATTTTGAGGTTTCGAGACTTCATTTTCATTTTCACGTTCTGACTGATCATGTGACCTCAAGTGTCACGTTACCTTACGTTGTAAAGTGACATAATGACACGCGGTACTTCGCCACGTTACACCATCTCGTCACGTGATCGGACATCACCGAACATGGTTACGAAAAGTCATGACTTCACGATATGGTGCCACGGGACGTAACTGCCTGCCCCGGGCGTCGCATGACCTGAAGTCTCGCGACATAATCACGAGATGTCCCTGTGTCACGTCATGCTGTCAAGTGGTATCATGTCACGCTACACCTTAATGTCGTGTGACCTTTCGCTACGCTGTGTGCTCACGCCACTTCGTATCACGGCATCAAATCGCCACGTGACTCAGTCATGTGACGTGACGTCACGTTACACCGCGACCTGACACCTGGAGGCGCAAGATTGAATGACGTTGGTTGACGCCTTGACGTTAGGCGACACCGCGAGTCCGTACTATGAACCACGCGACGTGCCGCGCACGCCGCGGACGATGGCGAAATATGAGTTAACGTGCGTTATAATGCGATTCAACATTAAAACGTTTAGACATCAACCCGATGTTGGCAAAGAAGTGTTATCCTACCGATTCCCAAGGCTTCTCAATTCACTAATTTTTTACAATATTGATATAGATAAATTGAGTTTAAATGAATTACGTACTGTAATGTACAACTTTGATATAGTGTACTGATATTTGGTTTTGTATATACTTCGATGTTCTATCTATATGTTCTCGGTAAGTTGTTAATCTGGTAATTCCTCCTCATGTCCATGTATTTGTATCTATTATGTAAACGTAGATTTTGTATATTTATATGCTTTGAAGATTAACAGGATAATTAATATCCGTTGAATGCGCTTCTTTTTTGATTGAATGTCTTTGTGTTTTATTTTGTTCCCTCTGACTGCTGCTGAATGTCACTGGGGCCGAGAGCTCGTCAAGCCGTCTATCGCGGCTTTTATTCTCGGCCCCTTCATTATTGCCTTTAATGGGAAATGAAAATAAAGCTTATTATTATTATTATTATATTTACGCAGTGAGACCCATGCTGATTAGAATCAGAGGCCAGTTGCATCACGCGATCTTACGCAAAGAATGTGCGTGCGACAAAACGTAAGAACAAATTCGTATTCACGAAACGAAATTATCGTAAGTTTTGCGCAGATTACGATGGAATCCTACGACAGATCCGGCGGCGTCTTACGCACTTTTTTACGATCGAATCAACATGGCCGACAGCGTTGCACTGTTACTTGTTCGCGACAATCAACGAACATTTATTTTTCTACATGCTCTTCTCGCGCGTCCCGACTTCAAGCAGCAAGAAGAAAAAAAGTACTTGAAACCGACCACGATGAACATAAACTCTGGATCCACAAACACCCGGAAGAAAACTACAATGGCAACAATACCACCGATTAAGCGACCCCCGAGGGCTAGGTCGGCGAGCTCGGCAGAATAGAGGCGTAGCAAGGCATTCCGACCTGCTCCGACGGTCCCTGGACAAGTCCGTCGGCACACGACCGGCTGGCTCGCTCAGTAAAATATGCCCGCGCGACATTCGTGGACCCTTCCCGTATGAATAGTTTGATCGCTGACCTCAATTTTCGATTAAGAGTTCAGTCTCTTCCCCTTGTCATTTCCTTATTTTCCAAGGCAGCAATGACGAAAGCTGTCTTCGAAAAGGAGTCTCATCGATGCTGTCTTATTGTTTTGTGTGAGATAGAGCTCAAATAAACGCCGTATGGATTTCCTTCGCAACATATGGTATCTACATTTTGTTATTAGTAGGCCATTTTTATTCTGACACGACGGTACGTCAACGCTGTCGAGCTAGAACACTTCGTAAGAGCTACGTGGTGCCGGACCAACCTTCCTTTCCGAGCGTCAAGTCACCCCGAAAAGCTTGCCAAGACGCAGTCCAACAGCGCGAATACAGCGCCTCGATCAAACGCGCGCGTCCGCTTCAAGTGTGAATAAGTACTTACGTGACTTTTGCTGACACTCCCGTAGTTCAAACGTATTTCCTTGGACGTCAGCTCGCGCCTGCGTTGCCGAGGACGCGAAAAACGCCGCGGCGATTTGTTTCTACCTACGCCTACGCCGCTTTGCAAAGGGCGGCGCGGGCCGTCTTCTTTTTCGCATCAAGAACAATTGTGTTTACTTCGTAGCGATCGAGTTCGTAGCAGTTGACGAAGGCGGTTATCCCGGCCTCGACAATCGGGCCCGTATAAATCGTGGCAGCGCCGAAATTTCACTGCACGGACACGATCCTCCAGACAAGCCTTGGGGGAAAGGCTGACTACGTTTTTTTATTCAAAATCCACGTGCACCAAACCATGGCGAGCTCTCCGATTGGTTTTCCGTGTTGCCGAAGACGCCGTCACCATAGCAACAGCCCGCTTTCGCGGGGATCGGGAGTGTGCGGGACACCGAAAGTTCTTGTTTTTCCATACGAGAACGTTGCTTTCCTCTTCTTAGTTAAGAACGCTTTCGTGAATACCGATTTCTCCTCTTCTTACGATGTTCTTCAACTGACGATCTTCTTAGCTAAGTTGTCGGAGCCTAAGAAGCTTTTCGTGAATCTGGCCTCAGATTTCCACCCTGCAACTGAGAATTGCAATGCGGAAAGTGACAGTTCTGGAAATGCAATGTTTACAGGTTTCCTATTGGCAACATGAATCTTTTACCTCAGAAAATAGGCGTCGACGCATTTTTTTATTGTTGTGAGGATTAACGGAAGCTTTGATGATCCAATATAATATTTTTCCCTTCAGTGTCAGTTTAAATTGTCTGATACTCTGAGCACATCGGAATCAAAGTCGTACGTGCAGGCACACAACTACAATATCACTTTGAGGAAAGTGTTCCAACGAATTCCCTTTTCATCCGAAGGTTTCATTTCGAAAATATAGGCGTGTTTATTTTTGTGGGCTCCAGTCACAGTTTTAAAAAAAATGAAGGAAAACATTCCTGCACGATTGGAATTTTACTCCTACTGGCGTTAATAAAATAGTTTGCAACTTACACAAAAAAAGAACGAACTAAGTAAGTACTCCTGTACTAAATATTTACATCTCGTATTTTTTCCGTGTTTACAACTTCCATGCTTCAACAGAGAAAAGGAACAGAGGGGGTAAGCTCAGATCCTTTCTGCTTTCCCGGAAAGTAGCGAAGGTAGAAATATCTAGTGCTTTTATGACATAGAAGGAGGTTTTAAGTAAAGCCGGATAAAATTACAGGAATTTCCATCAACGTAGTCAAGTATGCCACCATCGGAGTGAATGAACTGCATGCCTTTGATGTCGGTTTTTCCGAGCATCAATTAGTTTCCGCGTGGCGTGCTCAATAGACGCCCTCTAGATGACGCGTGCAAAGCGAGCTATCCATCCATGTTCAAAGGAGCACAAATACATCGAAACAACCAAAATTTGATTTATAATGCACGCATGGCGTGGTTGGGGTCGTGCTGATAACGTGAAAACAGCCGTGCTTTTACGACCACCGTACCGTTGTGTGGTTGATGGTGCTCTAAGGCTCCTCTTCAATTTAGGCCCTTTGAATAAAACGGCTGCGTAATTTTAGTTGCCGTTGAAAAGATGTCTGAAAGCCGGAGAGGTCTTTGCGAGAGGTGCGAAAAGTAGGGCGAAGTAGACCACTGTCGCAAAGAATATCGAGTTAGTTTCCGAGAGCGCACAAACATACGCTCATGCTGGGGCGTTGCTGCATCGCCGGCGCCATTTGTGAAGCAACCAGGAGCTCAATCACGGCCGAAACTGAGGAAGAGGAGGAGACGAGAGCGCGCGGAGACGTCAGAACGTCGAGGTCTGATTGGAAAGATTAGTGGGTAGACTCATAGCCTCCTCTCTACTCGGCCTGGCAGTTCGGCGACGGAGCCATAGAGTGCCCGGTCGCAGATTTGGGGCGCAAGGATCTGGTAGCACAGAGCATCAACGAGCCATTTCTCGGGGAACCTGGACGACAACGCAGAGATTTTGGAGCGGCGAGGACCCGAACACACACTTGTTCGCTCGGGAGAAGTGTGTTTCGGCGTCTCGCCGCAGCGGGGCGCCAGTCACGTGGCTCTCCTCTCATTCGTTGTCTGGCGCTCCACTTTTTCTGTTTCGGCGGCCGCTTCTCGTGGCAATCTGCCAGGCTTTGTCAGTATAGAAGAGGCTATGGTAGACCCTAAAGAAATAAGAGTAAAGACGCAGGCGAGCTGGTGACGGATCATAGTAGAAAAACCGAGAGATGATACCTTCAAAGTTGGAGCCTGCTGATGACCAGGGGATGTGAAGAGAAGAAGGAATACTGTGTCTAATTAAATCCTTGTTGTGCTGGTTTTGAGAGGGTGTTATTCTGTCCTTTAAGCTCCTTGTCTCTGGGTGTTTCTACTATGGTAGCCCCTAAGGTTAGCTGCTTTGTCTCCACTGCAGTGTTCTAACGCGTTCAAACGCGAACACCAAACACCGGAGGCGGGCGTTCCGCCTTCTAACGCGTTCGACGAGTGCAGTGGAGACAAAAGCAGCTAGCTTTTGGGTCTACCCACTAATTATTCGAACCAGAGCTCGGCATTCTGACGTCCTCCTGGCGCACTCGTTGCTTTCCGGTGAG
>JAZHYW010058209.1:62500-216266 GCA_037355805.1 Ixodes ricinus
TTGCAATAACCTCATACGAGGTCGCAGTATGTATAAGTAAATAAATAAAAAGCGTCTACACTGAGTATTCACTGACAGCCATAGCTGAGTCTGCTGTTGCTGAACGTGTGTTGACGGCGAGCTTCCACAGTACTTTTGCAACGTGCATTCCATGCCATCAAGATATAAGGCCTCAGCAGCCCATACATGTCACTTCGTTCTGAGCATGACGAGTGAACAGCGCATTCAAATAAGCCGTCAAGAAAAATCTCATATTCATCAATGTTTTGCCTGCAAACAAGCGCGCTACAACCTCCTACCATAGAGAAATATAGTACTACGTAAAGAGTGGCCACTCAAGTCGTTTCGCGGCCCAGGAGTTAGGGACTCTACTGGCCGTTAGTAGGCGCAACAGTGCCACTTATTTTGAACTTTTGTCAGATATATAATATTAATAAATAACTTCATTGTATAGAGTAAACTTTTAAAATTATTACGAACTTTGAGAGCTTTAAAAAGACGACTTCAACGGCTGTGGCTATGGCTGCGGCACGACGGTTGGCTTCGCAGCCGTGGACTCGACGGAGGGCGGAGGGGCGGATACTTCGGCTGCTTGGTCTGCGTCTCTTGCCTCGTTGTGTGGGTTGAGTTGGTTCCGCGGCTTGTTGTCTCGTGCGGGTTTCTAGTCATTCTTCCGTTGCGGTCAGTAATGTGACTGTAGTTTCTTTGTTTACGGACATTTGCATTCGATTACTGAATTTAGAAGCCACTGGGCCTGATTGTTCTTCTATTGTTGCTGTATTAGTCAGATGGTCATATGTGCAAGCGCTTTTCATAGAACTTGAAAGGTAATTTTTTTAATGCCCTCCATCCTATTGCATTTGTCGTTGTAAGTCTCGCAGTAATACAATACTTTTTTGTGTTGCACTGTTGACGCGTTATTCATACATTTTTTCATGTGTATTCTTATTTTTGCAATGTATGAATAACATACATCACTCATTGTCTTCAGAGTTGATGTTTGTTTTGCTTGTCATAGTTACGAAAATAAATACTTTTGTGTGTCAATCCCTGGTGTCGTCCCATGTCGTCCCATGTCGTCTTTTCAAGAGAGTTAGCACAAATGTGAAAATATCCTTTTTGGTGTGCGGTCAGCTTGAATTACATGTAGGGCTGGATGACTTTCCTTCTGCAGTACAATTAAGGTGTGCTTATAAAACAATTATATTTTAACAAAAACCGTGGTAGTTACAATAACACTGACTCTTTAAACTAGAGGGCGCATGCTACTACCCGATACAAAAATACCGCCAGAATTCGCCTTGAATCCATTCATTCATCTGGCCAGCGGCTACTGCGTGTATCCATCCATTAAACACTGAACTAGGGACTATACTGGCCGCTGGGTGCGCTCGCTGACGCTGAATTGGGCCGCTGGGGCCTATGGAAGTGTCCGCTCTTTACGTAGTACTATATTTCTCTATGCTGCTACCGGCGGACCCGTGTGAGCTTCCGGTTCTCCTTTTCTTTTCTCTGCTATTCGTCGTTTTGTTACTTTAACTATTTCCTACAATGAGCGCAGGTTGTTATGAACGCCTTACAGATACTTCTCCATGAGAAAATCTTACCCGGTGGCCGTGCGTTGGTGGGGAACAAATGAATACACTACCGGAAGTCTACTAGGGCACCATGATTAAGGTGCCTTCCTGGTATTAACCATCGCCGTATGCGGTGAATAGACCCTTTAGTCTGCAAACGCCGCCTAAAATGTACAAAGCTAACACCCCTGCTTGAAACATCGATAAACCATTACACCACCAAATCTCCAGGCGAACGGCAAAGAGCCAATGAGCGCGAGATTTGTTCAAACTTTTTAAATATTATTTTATACCACCTTGTCTGTTTAAAGACGTTAGATCGTACAGCCAAAGGCCCTCTCTAAATCTCCAACTTTATTGTCCGTGTAACATTTATGCTCTCTAGCACTGGTGACATGAGCAAGCTCGACAGTCTTGGAAAGACGGAGCGACTGGAAATCGCTTGGGACGAAAGAAATAGGGTCTATAGCGATAAACTACGCTGAAAGAAGAAAAACCTGCAGTCAACTCGCAATTCTCCTTTCTATAAGATGAAGAAAAGTCAGCTGTGTAAGCTGACACAACAAGAAACACTAACCAAGAACGCCACCATTTTTCCCGCTTCCCCTCGTTGAGGCCGGAAGTGTTTACATCCGCCGAGAAGTTAGTCGACGTATGAATGAAGTTATCATAAACATGCCCGAAATCGCAGTTCGCGAAATTTATCCCACAGAAATTTTGTGGCCATACAGCGGTCACGGTTTAGAGAGTGACAGTATTATACCACTCGTAGCACTGATTAGTCAATGCCAGGCGTATGTCTTTTTTGTGTGTGTGTGTTTTTGCATGAAGAAATTTTTTTTTATATTCCTGTACTTTATTAGGCGTGGAAATTGTCTCGCCAGCTCTCCAGTTGAACTAGAAGCCCGTATACTTTGTCTGGTTGTTCGTACGCCTATTGTACTCACTCATCAACAGGAGTACAAGAGTAACATTTGTAAACTTCGTTCATTCTTCTCGGAAAGCACACTCGTTGATAGCAGGCTCATGCGGAACATACCCCACATATGCGAAGAACGTCAATTTTATAGGTATAGCCTGGTTACACAAGAATGATTACTCACTTTTTTGGAGTGTAACCAATGCCGGATGCGGAGGACTCATCCCAGTCAGCCTCGTATGCAGAAGAGGCTGTGGAGAAGAGTTGGTGAATCAGCCACGTTCGCTGGAAAGAACTGGTCAATATCGGTGGTTGTTGGAACTTAACCACTTCTTGAATAGGAGCGCGATTTTTTTTTTGCCTTCGTCAAAAGCATTGTTAGTGTCGTAAACTTCTTATAAATTCGAGAACAAAGCAGTGTTACTTCTTTTGGCGCATTAGCAATTACAAATTATGCATCTTTTTTTTAGATAGGCAGATAATTAGATAATCGAGTCTGAGATGTCCGTCCGACCAGGCCTCAGGGGCTCGGATCTCGGCAGTACCATTATTGGGTCCTACGGATAGACCAACTGTTCATACAGGGCTTTCTTCAGACATATGGCTATGCATTTGGGAATTCCGACTACCCCGCCGGTTGATGCTTTATCCACGGACACAATCAAACCATTCCTGGAAATCTAGGTGAGTTGGCTCTAGAAAGTGGGTGCCATCGCCATGTAATGCGTCCGGGACTGAAGTTAATGTTTCTCCCTGTCGTTAGAGAGTCGGAGACGGCCTGTTTGACCCCACGGAGTATTTGGTTCTTGCGACATTTTCCCAATTGTCCTTTACTACGTTGAGCACAGTATAGTTTTCTGGGATTTAGAATTTGTTTGAAATTAAATGTCACACTGTACCCAAGCGACATTCGCCAAAGTTATCGAAGCGCTTACGTCTTATCAATTTGTTAGTATTAACAATATGTTTATATTTGAGTGAAAAATCAGACTTTGTTTTAAAATATTGCTTAAGCAATATCTATATAGGAAGCTGATATATTAATAAAGAAGCTATAAAAAAGGTTGATGATAATGAAATTAATGCAAAGGTGCCGCGAGATGGACAAGAATAACATTTAAAAAAATGCAAAGAAAAGCTCGCGGCACCTTTGAATTAATTGCATTCACATCATATATTAAAATCACGCAGTTTACCATTGTTGGTGCTAGACTGGGGACAGTTGTTAAAACCCGTTGGCTCTACTGCCATCTAGATCATCGACAGCTCGATTGATAGAGCGCACCAATAGAAATGGAGAGATCCCTGGCCCGATACCAGGACCAGGCGATGTTTTCAGTCGAGCACCAGTCACGTATTTGTGTTTGGAGATTTGAGTTAAAAATTAAAATTAACTTCCTGAAAACGAATTTCTGATGTGTTTTAAATAAAACCCAAGTAGCATCACTTTTGCATATTTATTTTTCTGAATACTCAAATTTCTGTATCTAGGTTATGAATAGCAGCTAATTAATGGTGTCTAAAAAAGCAGAATTTTGAGCTTGACCCAGATAACAAGATCACAAAGTAATCTATAGATAACATGCAGAAGCCTTGCAAACTTTGTAAAATACAGTTCTGCATTTCTTTATCTATAAATAATAAAAGAGCTTCAATAAAGGGAGCGTAAAAACGTGTTGTTGGTGTGTCAGGTAAAGTATACCGCTTGAGTTGTGAAAGTGGGAAAACATAGCCAGCTCCAACCACCAGATAAACTCCAGCTCTTACCCGAGACGGATGAATGGTCAATAAGTTGAGAACAACGCATCTTTCATGTACTTGTGATTAAAAGCTCCATTTATGTAAAAAAAACACCATAAATGTTTGTTTTTTGTTTTTTTCAAACCCTACATTACGGGCTTCAGGGCGATAAAATGACACGCTTATATTTCCTGCAAAACTAACAGAAAGTCGCTGCTACACTATCACAGTATGAAGATGAATGGTATTGTCAGCATTTAAACTCGGTGTGTTTATTTTTTTTTCCTTCTATTTATACGAATATGTCCGAGAAGTGATGATGGGATTGCCCTGAAAAGAAGTTGTGTTTAGAGCTGAACGCGAGGGACAGTTATCGCCCCGGAAGTGCTTTCGGAAAATCTTGAGGAGTAAGTCAACAGGCCAATTTCGGGACTTTGATTGGCGTTTCGGGGGTTCGTTGGCCAATTGTGTGATTTCACCGCAGTTCGGAACACGTGGCAATCAAGAAGAAAAAAAAACAGTTCGGAGCGCGTGGGGCGAAAGCTTGCGTTGCAGAACTCAGGAATCCTTGGGTTAAATCCCCAACCTTGCATGTTTCGATCTGGATGAGCATCGTACCGGCGTGCGGTCTTGTATCACTACTGCGTGGTGCACGTTAAAGACCAAAGGCGAACAGTGAGTTGTACTGCACTGGGTAAATTTCTTATCTACAACGACGCTAACCCAGTGTCGCGGCACACCAAAAACACACAAACATAATTTTTTTGTTTTATTTGCGCGTTTTCGTGCACGTTACATTCTATGGATTACGATGGAAGAGGGAGGAGAAGGGGGGGAGAGACTGAGGTATACACGTGTCGGTGATTCACGCGCTGGCGTTTAGCCGGCTAGCAGATTTGCTTACCCGAGTGTCTTAAGCAAACCCGATAGCCGGCTAAAAGCTAGTGCGTGAATCTCTAAAGATTGTTTACCAAAGCTTCAGGCCCCTCCCCCTCCTCTCTGCCCCCCCCCTGTAAAACGGGCGGAGACGTCCATGCAAACGCACCAGATCAGAGGGCCGAAATTAGCCTGTTGAGTTACTGCACACGCTTTTACAGAAATTCGCACCGAAGAAGCACCACGGCGATCTGCTCCCGGTCAACTGCTCGGACTTCAAAACCTTAGTTTGTCCGCCCGTTTGCTGCTGTATTCGACTCATGCCTATGTTCATATGCATCGCTTTTCAAATTTTTGTACACATTGAATGTTAAAATGGGTGGTCGAGTTTGTTAAGCACTGCCGTTCACGAATCTCTCACTGAGGACAGCAAGCAATATGCTTAAGAAATTGTCATAGTATTTAAGACTGTGAATAACTCTTACTCTATTCACAGCAGTCCAGTTTTTCCATAGTCGTGTAGTTAATTTTCAAGATTAGTTCATAGCGAGTTTAAAAGGTTGTTTCATAGGGATAGATTTTATATTAATAAGACCATGCTGTTGGCATCACCTAGTGTTATTTTGTAAAAGGCTTGAGTGGAAGAAAGCTTGTTTTAGGTCGAGCATTTTTATGTAGCTACAGAAAGGGTGTGCGACAAACACCCCCCCCCCCCACACACACACAAACACTCAAAAGCAATCAGTGTCGAGCCTCGCGGCCACGCTTTTGTCCAGGCTTCACTCTCATCCAGTCTTCACAAAATACCCAACACCTAGCCATACGGTGTTTCACGCTAACATGTTAAAAGGTTCGATTTATCTTGACCTTACAAATAAGGTCGGTATACACAAAATGGTTTTCACGGCACTCCTCGGTATTTGTGGTGGACATTGCAGTTTCTTTCTTTCTTTCTTTGTTATAGCGTGTAATATTATTCTAAACTCCGTCCTTTCTAATTTGACGGTGAGCACGCTTTGGATATTTTGTATCTTCCCATGAACTCTTCGAATGCAAACTTCAAACTCCGTAACGCAGAACGCCGGCGTCCTGTGATCGATGTTCATGTCCGAACATTTTACTAGAGACCAGCATGATAGAGACAAAGTCAGCTGGATTTGTGTCTACTCAATAATTGGCGCGTTATTTCAGAGTAATAGAGCCATAGAAATAAACACTAATTTGCGCAGTAGTAGAATTTAGACCTCGCGATCCTGGGGTCATGGGTACGATTCGCGTTTGGGCTCGTTTAGAATTCCGGTCTTTCTTTTCGATTTGCCACTCTTTCGTACAGATTGTTTCCTGAAGTAAGTGTTTCTATATTTCGCAACGGTTTCTGTGGCTTTCCGTTACGTTTCCTTTAGTGGTTACAGCCCTTAAACACATTCTGTGTTAAAAGGAAGTTTGGTGTCGCGGGTTTTCGGTGGTCATGAGCACTCCTAACATTCATCGTTCATCGTTTCTATGTTCATAATCCTAATAAGAAAGGGTCAGTGTTTGTGGTGCTTTGACGCACGTTCATTGCAAATACCTTAATCATTTCTCACCCACAGCTTCGCTCTACGAGATAAATGGTATCTTTGCCTGTGTACAGAAGAAGTATGAGTGGGTTCCACATTTATATAACTCAGGTCTGGGTTAGAAAATTGAAGCTGAAAAGCGTTTTGCTTTCCCAGATTTTTTTTCCCTGGTACTTTCGTGTGTATCGTCGAAAGTGCAATTAAAAGTTTTCGCATTAGTCATTTCCGTGCTCTTTAGTACCAGCTGCCTGTCAGCTTACTCTTTTTAATAAATGAGGGTCGTTTATACCCGTCAGAATTGTCCTTGTAGTAACCGGTTGTATCGTCGGTAAAAGCTTGTTCTTACTAAAATCAAAAGTAGGTCTGCCGTTATCATTTTTGTATAGACCGTTTTACGCCAGGAATCATATTTTGTCTTTCTCACAGAGCCCCACAATATTTTCCGTTATAATATACACATATTTCATTGGCTGGGTGGCTCATACGTGTAGATTCAAACCGCAAGGCAAGCAGTTTGATGATATCTATTCCACACGTTCGTGATATTAGCTACGCGCTTAGACAGGCTTAAACGAAGTTTGGAAAAGTTACTGACCTTACTGCTGTAAATGAGTCAAATGAAGCGTGCTTTAAGAATTGGATAAATCTAATAACAAACTAGTAAAACAATTTGAAAATGTGGAAGTAGCTGCTACTGGCTGGATAATCTGAAGAAGGAAACGAGTTTCTGAAGTTGTCCTGGTCTAGACCGTCGTGTATATGGAAATACCAGCTGTTGCAGCGGCATTTTGGACGGGGCGGCCCAAAAGCTACGCGCTGAGCCCCAGTTAATTTTAACGGATAAAAAAGGAAGGTTTAGAATAGTCTGCGATCACATAATTTCTTTCGTATTTTACCTATTTTGGTTAGTACAAAACTGGTCCAACTAATGATATTACTGACCGTACGTTGTCATTTTCTTTCCTGCAGGATTAGGGATTTTGTTTTTAGTCTAATAATAATTTGAAGAACCAACTGATGGTGAAGAATCATCTGGGTGAACAGAAAAATAACTTATTCTAGCGTACTTTTAAGTGTTTTGCCAATCACCAAGCGAAGCCATTTGATGTTTTTGTTTTTTATTCATTGCCCATGATTTTAATACCTCGGTTCAGTCTGAACAAAACGTGTCAGTTCGGCTATCAAGATTTACTGATACGTTCCAGACGACAGATTTGATATGAAACCTTGGCGACGTAGTCATTTTTTCAGAGATAACATAACTAGACCCAGCAACGTGGGTATCCTACCCGCAGGTAAGGTTGTTACATTCCGACAAGGTGTTTACAAAGCTTTCAACTCTTACTCACCCGGCGCGCCTTCAAACTGCACTTAAAAGGAGGCGGCAAGCACCGCCAACGCTGTGGAACGTTTCTCGCTGACGCAAACAATCCCACGTCGAAACGGTGCGGACAAGAAAAACAACGCACGCGTGGCGAAACAACTCCATCGCAAAGTGGCAACGCTCGAGTGAATGACAACCCCGTGGGTTTGACTCGAAAGTGACAACAGTTACATCAAACGCAACCGCGTCGAAAACAATAGTAAAATAGAGGGAGAAGAGTCAGACAAACAGAAAGAGGCGAAGGTTGTTTCGGCTCGAAAGCAGCCCTATAAACGCGCCGAAACTGTCGGAACAAGAACGCGGGGGTGAAGTAGAAAAGCGTAGATAAAGATAGCACGCCTCTCGGCCTCCCAGCGTGTTGCAGATACGCCGGTATGTCGTCGGTGCGCGCGGGCAAAAATGCCAGTACATTTCTTCTCCTCTACCACGGCCAGGAAGTTTCGAGGCACTATAGTCTGCGTAGTCTGGGAGGAGCCGACGCAGAAGCTCCTTATCCGGGACCCAGTACGTGCTCCGAGTACGTGATCCGACGCTCCGGTCGCGGCGACAACGACGCGCCGCCGGGTTCTAGAATTTCTAATACGCGCTTGGCGGCGAAAGACCGAAGGGCGAGGAGAGGAACCTATATTCGCCGACTTCGCGCAAGGCGGGAAAAACGAGCCGTGAGCTAACGCGCCGAAAGTGAGAGTGTTGCCTAGCCTGGCGATAAATAAATGCAGGCTGGTGCTTTGTAAAGACCAATGACAAAAAAGAAGTATAAAAGAAGCTTGACTGAAAAGATGCCAGGATGCGGAATGCAAAACTTGCGGGGAAAGAAAAAAAGGAGAGAAGGGGGGGGGCAGGAGAAATTGCGATTTTTTTTATTCGAGCAATAAAGTGCGGGGTAATATTTGCAGGGAGAGACGAGGAATTCTTTATGAACGCAGTCACACAGATGGAGCAGTTCTATTTGGTGCCCTTGTTGAGGATGTCAACTTTGCTTTTGTGTCGCTTTGGGATTCAAAGAGCAAACAAGTTTGTTGGCCTTTCGAGAACTTTTCACTGAATCTGGTGAAGATGTGTGTTGATGTCGGTAGCTGATATAATGCTACGCACGCCGGGAGTCAGTCACGCCAATGATTTGGATAACCGTATACTCTATACGACTTAATTTTCGCAAGAACCAAATTTTTGCGAATTTTGCGAATCGCTCACGATTCGCGAAGAATAGGTTCTGCGAACCATTTCGGTAAGATGTAAACATATTGGAATCTATATTGAGATTCCACCGTGTCGTGAAAATTAGAACCCATGAATTATTCCAAAACTTCAGCTTTTACCTAAATTGCGAAATATTGAAACCGCGAAAAATAAGTCGTTTGGAGTATAATTTATGGCACCTTGACGAGCTAGAAACAATAATACAATGACGAAAAAAGTTGTATCTAACGATTACATATTATAATCACTGCTCAATATCAGTTCTGACGACATTCAGCGCACTGTGCCGATGGATGCTGAAGCAGCTAACGGCCAGGGGCGCCATGTTGGATATTTTTATGGCTTGGCATAGAAACAGCCTCAAAGTAGTCTACTACGTACCAAACGTGCTATAAAAGCCCGTTTTGAAAAGTCAGCCATGTATTTTATTAAAATTATGATTAGTTGTAATCTACTAAATAAAAAGTAACATGTTGACTCATTCAAGTAATGAGAGCCACCCACCACTGACGAGGAATTCGGCACTATCGTACGAAAGTCGACTCCATTCGCCTTGTGGAAAATGTCCGGGGGTTGCTTACGCAATGCTGTCTAACAATAGCTTGAGAATCTAACTTTATTCCCATTTTTAATGGCAAATTTGATAATGATGTATTTGTGACCCAGCCCACGTTTCCATATCATTGTCTTCTAACCCAAAGAACAACAGGATAGATCTACGGGACCGCCACTCCGCATCATTACAGCGCGAGTTTAGAACTGAAACTTCAGCGTGTTCGGTTTATAATCTGGCATCGTTCTTTTGCGTTAATCCGTGAATCTGACTGGGAAACTGTAAGTCATTTTTCAAGCGTGCAAACTTGTTCCGTCAATTCGAAATACTGTTTTGTCTGTAATAGTGTGTGCTCTTCAGAAAGTGTACTTCACTTTCTGGGCCAATTCGACGTGCTGAGACGGCAAATGTGTAACCATGGCCTGAAGGGCGTTTATTAAGTCATTAAATTCCACGATTACTCGGACAAGGATTTTCTTCGACATCACCACAAGCATTACCAAATCAAATGAAACACTTCAAAACTGGTTTTGGGCACGGCAGCACTACCAGAAATAATGTTTTCCCTTTACAGAGGAGTACTGAGTCTCTGCACCAACTTGAATAGCAGAGAGGATCGGCATGTGAGGCGACTTCATGGTGGCAGCGCAGCCGTGCCCATTAGCTGAGCGCAGTGCTGTTGCTCCTTTGTGGGCTGAAGCTGAGTTGATGTTGTTATCCTTGGTACTTCGTCACCACGCACAGCGTATAACGGAAGACTCGCCCATGCAGTGTCCTTTTCGCCGAAGTCATCGTCAGTTCACGTCGGTCCGCGATGATTGTGGAAATCCGGACTTTTCTCGGCTTCCAGGATGACGCATGGCAAGTGCGAGGAACACGGCCCATCACCATCTAGCGTAGAGCAGCATCTGAATAGCAAAGAGGATCGGCATGTTAAGCGATCTTATGGTGGCAACGCAGCCGTGCCCATCAGCCGAGCGAAGCGGTGTTGCTCCTTTTGTAGGCTGAAGCTCAGTTGATGTTAATTCCCTTGGCACTTCGTCAACACGTAGAATGTAAAATGAAAGATTTGTCCATACCGTGTTCCTTTCGCCGAAGTCAGCGTCAGGGCGCGTCGGTCCGCGATGATTGTGGAAATCCGGACTTGTCTCGGCCTCCCGGATGACGCATGGCAAGTGCGAGGAACATGGCCTATCACCATCTAGCGTAAGCAGCATCTGAATAGCAAAGAGGATCGGCATGTTAAGCGACCTTATGGTGGCAACGCAGCCGTGCCCATCAGCCGAGCTAAGCGGTGTTGCTCCTTTCGTAGGCTGAAGCTCAGTTGATGTTAATGCCCTTGGAACTTCGTCAACACGTAGAATGTAAAATGAAAGATTTGTCCATACCGTGTTCCTTTCGCCGAAGTCAGCGTCAGTGCACGTCGGTCCGCGATGATTGTGGAAATCCGGACTTTTTCGGCCTCCCGGATGACGCATGGCAAGTGCGAGGAACACGGCCCATCACCATCTGGCGTAAGCAGCATCTGAATAGCAAAGATGATCGGCATGTTAAGCGACCTTATGGTGGCAACGCAGCCATACCCAACAGCCGAGCGAAGCGGTGTTGCTTCTTTTGTAGGCTGAAGCTGAGTTGATGTTAATTCCCTTGGCACTTCGTCAACACGTAGAATGTAAAATGAAAGATTTGTCCATACCGTGTTCCTTTCGCCGAAGTCAGCGTCAGTGCACGTCGGTCCGCGATGATTGTGGAAATCCGGACTTTTTCGGCCTCCAGGATGACGCATGGCAAGTGCGAGGAACACGGCCCATCACCATCTGGCGTAAGCAGCATCTGAATAGCAAAGATGATCGGCATATTAAGCGACCTTATGGTGGCAACGCAGCCATACCCAACAGCCGAGCGAAGCGGTGTTGCTTCTTTTGTAGGCTGAAGCTGAGTTGATGTTAATTCCCTGGCACTTCGTCAACACGTAGAATGTAAAATGGAAGATTTGTCCATACCGTGTTCCTTTCGCCGAAGTCAGCGTCAGGGCGCGTCGGTCCGCGATGATTGTGGAAATCCGGACTTTTTTCGGCCTCCAAGATGACGCAAGGCAAGTGCGAGGCACACGGCCCATCACCATCTGGTGTAAGCAGCATCTGAATAGCAAAGAGGATCGGCATGTTAAGTGACTTTATGGTGGTGTAACGTGATGGCCAAAAAGCGACAGCGTTCGGTCTTAGGCTACCATTTTTATCTCCATTCGCGTTGTTCTGGCACGCGCTCCCAGAGCGCGCGTCTTCTTCTTTGCCGTGGCGATACCAGCGATCATCACACTATCCCCCTTCACGAGGAAGTTGCCGTCCCGGCACTAGGCTTCTCACGCTAGGGGCACTCAATCGCGATACCGCGCGGGTCGACTCAATGTTTCTCGTGGTCGAAGGATGTATCGCTTTTCTGGCTCTGCCTGCTGTGGCACGTCTACGGGCAAGTCCGTTGGAGTGACGTCATCGGGGGGCAACAGAATGACTGGAAGTTGATCGTCGTCCAGGAGGTCGGCATCGTTTGCTGGCGGCGTATTGTGCTGGCCTCCGTCGGTGCCCTGGTCCCCGTTTTCCTCTGCTTGGTCGTCGACGTGAAGCTCGTTGTCGAGGATGTCTAACAGCGGTGGGTTCTCAAGAGCGTCGGCCAGTTGCGGATCCTCGGCTGCTTGTACCGGTGGTAGACGTTCGACCGCATCGAAGTACTGATCATCACCTTCAAGGTCTATTATGTCTGGGTAGTCGGGGACTGCTGGGGGAATAGGAGCCGGGTCATTATTTTCGTTTTCTGTGATTATTATATCCGGGAAGTCTTTGAGTGCAGGTGCAGGTGGAGGCAGGTTGTTATCCGTGACGTGTGATAACGTCCTGGCAGGCAACAAGACTGGCTCCTTCCCATCGGCTACCCGCTTCAAACGGTTGTGGTGTACAACCCGCCGCTTTCTTTTTCCTGTTTCTTCCTGGATTCTGTACACGTTGTTAGGTAGCTTCTTGAGGACTACATATGGACCCAACCATGGCAAATATAACTTTGAGGACTGTCCTCGCGGCACAGCGGGTGAATGTAGAAGAACTCTGTCGCCAGGTTTGTAGTCTTCTTCGCTGATCGTGCTGTCGTAGTGGCGCTTCTGTGCATCCTTTGCTTTCATGTCGTTCACGATTGCATGGTCGCGAGCCTTTTGTAATGATGTCCGTAGACGCGATGCGTGTTGTTCGTAACCGGACATCGACGCCATGTTAGTGTGGCCGTGCACGTCGAGTAGCATGTCAGCTGGGATATTCATGTTCCTACCGAAGAGCAGATAATAAGGACTGTAACCAGTCGACTCATGCACGCTCGAGCGATAGGACATCATGACGAGAGGGAGCTTGATGTCCCAGTCAGTCTGTGTCTCATTGACGTACGCACTCAAGCTGTTCATCAGCGTGCGATTGAATCGCTCGACCAATCCGTCCGACTGGGGGTGGTAAGGGGAGGTCCTTGTCTTTCGTATGCCCAGAATTGAGCACATTTCTTGAAAGACGTTGCTCTCGAAAGTTCTGCCTTGGTCAGAGTGTAGTGCTGATGGTATCCCGTAGCGACTGAAGAAGTTGTGGACGAGGCTGTTGGCGACCTCCTTGCTTTCTTGAGTTTTCAGAGGGAACGCTTCAACCCATCGAGTGAAATAGTCGCTCACCACCAAGATGTACTTGTGGCCTCTTTCTGTCATTGGGAACGGACCAGTGATGTCAATAGCCACGCGATCAAAAGGGAAGGTGGCCGCTTCCTGAATCAGTGGTGCTCGTGGTCTGGGGTTTGGTGCCTTACGAGCGGAGCACTTAACACATCTCGAGCACCAGTCGGCTACACTTGGTGCCATTCGAATCCAGAAAAACCTTTCTGCGGCCTTCTTCAGTGTCTTGGCGCGCCCAAGATGCCCGCCTCCCGGTGCATCATGAACGGAGTCAAGGGTCAGCGGTATCCATGCCTCGGGGATCACGGGAACGGGTGTTGACTCTGGTGTTTTTGCCCACATGAGGCAGCCGTCGACGAGCCTTAGCTTCTGCCGGTTGCGAAAGAGCACTCCCGCGCTGCATCGACGAATCTCTCTTGCCGGCGTGCCTGTAAGCAGGGCGTCGATGATGGGCGAAAGCTGCGGGTCACGTCGTTGTTCTTCTCGAAGGTCTGTCATGGTGAATGAAGACTGTGCAACTGTCATGAGCGCGACATGTTGGCCTTCATTCGCCGGGGAAGGCCGTCGGGACAACGAATCTGCATTACCATGTTGCTTTCCCGGCCGATGCGAGACGATGAAGTCATACTCGCTGAGTTGGTCAATCCAGCGGGCGACTTGGCCTTCCGGTTCTTTGAAGCTGTGTAGCCATTGAAGCGCGCTGTGATCCGTCCTGCAGGTGAATCGCCGTCCAAGCAGGTAGTGCCTAAAGTAACGGACGAAATAAACCAGGGCCAGCATTTCTTTTCTGGTCACACTGTAGCGGCGTTCAGGCTTCGTGAGGGTACGACTGCCGTAGGCGATTACCCTCTCCTTCCCATCCTGTACTTGGGATAGTACCGCGCCGATACCGTTTTCACTTGCGTCCGTGTCGAGGATAAAGGGTAGGTCAAAATTTGGAAACGCCAGAACTGGAGAGTTTGTGAGGCGCTGTTTGAGCTCTTCGAAGGAGTCTTGGCACTGTTGTGTCCAGACGAATTGAACTTGCTTCTCCAGCAATTTGTGAAGAGGGGCCGCGATGCCGGCAAAGTTTGCAACAAATTTCCGGTAGTACGAGGCAAGTCCTAAGAATGAGCGAAGATCCTCGACGCTTAAAGGCTGTGGCCACTTCGAGACCTTTTCTGTTTTCGTCTCGTCGGTTCCGATTCCCGTAGCCGAAATTTTGTGGCCCAAGTACAAAACGCTGTTGCTGAAGAAGCGACACTTTGAAAGTTTCAACTTGAGACCTGCATCTCTCAACGCCTTCAGAACTTGTCGAAGGTGCATGACATGTTCGGCTTCCGTTTTGCTGAAGATGATAAGATCGTCGAGATAGCAAAGACAGAAGTCGAATTTTCCCACGATCATTTGCATCAACCGTTGAAACGTCGCAGGAGCGTTACACAGCCCAAATGGAAGGACATTAAATTCGAAAAGTCCTTGATGTGTGGCAAACGCGGTTTTCTCTCGAGACCCCGTCGACATCTCCACCTGCCAATATCCTGACGCCAGATCGATGGTGCTGAAATATTTAGCACCGTTCAGGGCTTCGACAGTGTCGTCGATCCTTGGTAGTGGATATGCGTCCTTGTGTGTGACCTCGTTCAGCCGACGGTAATCTACGCAGAAGCGCAAGCTTCCGTCCTTCTTTTTCACCAGAACGACTGGCGCAGCCCATGGGCTGTTAGAAGGACGAATTACTCCCGTGTCCAGCATTTCATGCGTTTTTGCGGTCACAACTTCGCGGCGGTTTGGAGGTAAGCGGCGCGGGGCTTCTTTGATCGGGCCTGCTGCACCAGTGTCGATCGAATGCGTCAGAACTGACGTTCTCCCCAAGTCCCAATCACCTTGCGAAATTATATCCTCGAAGTCGAGAAGCGTACCTTCGATGAGTTTTTGTTGATCACCCTGGAGGTGTTGTGATGCGGCAAGCTCATCTTGCAGCGAGGTGAGTGTCCATTTCTCTCTTTTCGTCGCAGAGCAGACGCTGTCTCGTGCCGCCTGCGCGTGCCTCTTGTCAAGTGGAGCAGCGGAGTACTCGCCTTCAGGGTGATCAAAAGCGTGCAGGGTTCCGAGACTTGTACCCTTGAATAAGGTGACCGGCTCTTCGGAATGGTTGATGACACATACTGGTAGCTTATCGGACACTGCCAAAACGCTCCAGGTGACTTCGGTATTCTTTTTCACGAGGAGATCCGGGCGAGGTTCGAGAAGCCCTGTACCGAACTCTGCCGTATTCGGTGAAATGGTCCCGAGAACGATGGTTGCGGTCCTCGGTGGCAGGACCGACGTGACAGAAAGCTGAACTCTTTGCGTCTGGGCACACGGGCTCTCTACTTGTCGTTCGAGTTTTCTTTCGCTGAAGTCAACCCGGAATCGGTGTTTTATTAAAAAGTCCAGTCCCAGGACGAACTCATGTAGGATGCCGGGAATAACAATGACAGGATGGCTCACCGAGAGATCTGCAACCTCAATGTTTAAGCTGCATGTTCCCCAAACTTCGAAGGCGGCGCCGTTAAGGCCAATGACTCCCTCTCGGTGAGTGAACTCAAGGTCAGGGTTGTCGTGCGAGAGCTCAAGCCACTTGTCGCCTCGTAGAATGGTCGCTGACGACCCGGAGTCAACAAGCATGTTCATGAAAATTCCGCCCACTTTCCCCTTTACTGTTACTTGGGGGTGCGGAACAATTCCCTGATTTCCACATTTTACAATCGTAGGGTTCTCACTTCGCAGTGGCGCACGCTGGTCAGATTTTGCACACGATCTTGCGAGGTGGCCAGTACCGCCACAATGAAAACATCGTAGTCGCCTCCTAGGAGTGTTTCCGCGGGGAAAGCTTTGGCCGTGATCCTGGAAGTGACTCTGCGACTCGATGAAACTGTTCACTGTGGCGCGAAGGTCGGCCACGCTGCTGCTCAACGCCGCAATGGGATCGCTTGTGGGTCGTGTAGTGGCTTCTGAAGTGTTACCCACGGCGGCGCACAGCATTGGTGTCCCCGTACCCGCAGACAGTTGCCCAATGGATGTTAGCCTTGAGGCTATCTCAAGAGCTTTCTCAAATGTTGCAGGGTCAGCGGCGAGGACTTTGTCACGCAGCTTGGATTGGAGACCCATAATGAACTGGTCCCGTATCATCGGGTCGCCCACCTGTAGTGACACCTCTGGATACGCCTGTCCAAAGAGGTCCACAAGGTCGTAGGCGTACACGTCTAGGGCTTCCGTGGGTTGATGACCGCGGGACCGAAACTGTGCCGCAGACACAGCACGCTGGCCCGCCGACGCCAAACGAAGTGTCAACGCCTTCACTAGTGCGGGTAAAGTGGCCTTGTCTTGGTCGGGAAGATGCTCGAAGACGCGGAAGGCCCATCCTCGGAGGCGTGTCGGCAGGTACACCAACTTTTTGGCGTCGTCCCAACCGTTGGCTGCCGCGCAAGCGGAGAAGAGCTTTGCCCATGACTCAAAGCTTCCCTCACCGGTGAAGACGTCCGGCAGAACGGGGTGTACAGGTTCGGTGGCCATCCCACCGCTGCCACCAATTGTAACGTGATGGCCAAAAAGCGACAGCGTTCGGTCTTAGGCTACCATTTTTATCTCCATTCGCGTTGTTCTGGCACGCGCTCCCAGAGCGCGCGTCTTCTTCTTTGCCGTGGCGATACCAGCGATCATCACACAGCCGTGCCCATCAGCCGAGCGAAGCGGTGTTGCTCCTTTTGTACGCTGAAGCTCAGTTGATGTTAATTCCCTTGGCACTTCGTCAACACGTAGGGTGTAAAATGGAAGACTCGTCTATACCGTGCTCCTTCCGCCGAAGGCAGCGTCAGGGCGCGTCGGTCCGCGATGATTGTGAAAATCCGGACTTTTTTCGGCCTCCAGGATGACGCATGGCAAGTGCGAGGAACACGGCCCATCACCATCTGGCGTAAGCAGCATCTGAATAGCAAAGAGGATTGGCATGCCGTGGCGTAGTAACGGGGCGGGCGGGGGGGGGGCGGGGCGGAGGGCCATGGGCCCCGGGTACCAGGAGTCTCAGTCAAGAGGGGGGTGCCACCTATGGCGGCAATCCCCCCCGGCTTGACTGGTTCGTAAGTGGCAAAGAATGTGTAGACGCATGAGGTCACCACTCTTCCATCACGAACGTGTCTGGTGCAGAGTCGCAAAACTGGCTTGGCTCGCGCAAAGTCATCGCGCACCGGCGGAAAAAACAAGCGCGGAAAGTGCGGGAGCACTCGAGAAAGAGCTGTGCCCGGGCACGCCGAGCCAACGCCACCTAGTCTACGCCAAACCCAGCGCAACACGACGCTGGCTTGCGCCGACCACGGCCGGACTGCGCCGAGACAGCAAGAGAAGGCGCCAGACGAAGAAGAAAGAAATCACACGAAGGTCTTACACGAAGGGAGTCGCGGGGAGGGGGTAAACGTGTTGGGCAAACTCTCCACGTGTCGTCTCCCTCACCCCGGACTCGCACCCATGGCTGTCCACCCGTGCACGGCACCGCACCACGCGCCGAGGGGAAAGTGCCGAAAGGAGGTGCTGGCGAAAGGCTTCTGCTCAGCAAGCTCCCTCGCTCCCTGACCCCGCCGTAAGTTCTAGAAACGCGTCGCTCGCCGTCGGGAGGCGGTCACAATGTAGTGTTCTGGCAAGTGAATTCGTAATGTTGTGACGGCGACGGCGTTTCCCTGTTGCCACAGCGTGCCATGACTGGAGACCGTCGAGCTTCCGGAAATCTGCGTGGACGGACTGGCTTCAGCGCCGCAGTGTACTGTATGCCAACGATTGTTTGATTGCATTACTTTCCATTTTAAGGCATGCGGTTTAGAGGCTCGTTTTAGCGACAACATCTTACCGAATTGCCTCGAAACTCTGTTTAGAGAAAATGGCGGCCGCCGGCATGCTGTGGCTTGCCGAATCGTTAGCGGTGAACCCTTGGCGGTGCACGCTTGAGCTTGATATTATATCATATTTTCCCGGAGCGATACCGAGGGTGACCACAAGGTCTGTTTGGAAGCCTAGCTTGCCGCCGCGTACAGACCGCATTTCTCTAAACTGAGCCTTCACGTTCTCTAAACCAGAGGTGTGCGTCGGTTTTCTGCGTCATTGAGCCTGCTTCTATAGTACTTGAGACCGAGGAAACGCTTCGGACATTGACACCAAGCCTCACTGAAGTTTATGACGAGTTCACTGGTCATGATGACGAAATCGTTATGGAGATCATCCGACTGCGAAGGTACCTGAAAGCCGCTGGGAAGCATCCTAATGAGACAAAAACTTGGAATGCAAAGCAGTTTCTAGAATTTATTGCCAAATGGAGCTTTTTCAAGACCCTTCCAAACCTGACTGTTATATTTCGCTTGTTCCTAACCATTTGTGTTTCAGTTGCCTCATGCGAAAGGAACTTTTCCAAGCTAAAGCTAATCAAAACGTCTCTGCGCTCCACCATGAGCGATAAAAGGCTCTCAAACCTGTCGATACTGTCCATAGAAAAAGAACGTGTCAAAAACATAAATTTTACAACAGTAATCAATAACTTTGCAGAAGGCAAGTGTCGGCGAAAGAACTTATGAAGAAATGGAATGTTCAGCTTTCGTGACACAAATGCTCAATATAAAAAAAAAACTTCATGTGTCCTCATTATGTGTACATAATTAAATAAAAAAAACTGTTTGCTGGCTAACCCTGTATTTATTATTTCATTATCGCTGCGTGACCTCGCGTCGCGGTTATGGTTTTAGCTTTGCGGTCTCGGGGAGCGGGAGGGTGACAAAAGACCTAAGGGCCCCGGGTGCCAGATGGTCTAGCTACGCCACTGTTGGCATGTTAAGCGATTTTATGGTGGCAACGCAGACGTGCCCATCAGCCGAGCGAAGCGGTGTTGCTCCTTTTGTAGGCTGAAGCTCAGTTGATGTTAATTCCCTTGGCACTTCGTCAACACGTAGAATGTAAAAGGAAAGATTCGTCCATACCGTGTTCCTTTCGCCGAAGTCAGCGTCAGGGCGCGTCGGTCCGCGATGATTGTGGAAATCCGGACTTTTTCGCCCTCCAGGATGACGCATGGCAAGTGCGAGGAACACGGCCCATCACCATCTGGCGTAAGCAGCATCTGAATAGCGAAGAGGATCGGCATGTTAAGCGATTTTATGGTGGCAACGCAGACGTGCCCATCAGCCGAGCGAAGCGGTGTTGCTCCTTTTGTAGGCTGAAGCTCAGTTGATGTTAACTCCCTTGGCACTTCGTCAACACGTAGAATGTAAAATCAAAGATTCGTCCATACCGTGTTCCTTTCGCCGAAGTCAGCGTCAGGGCGCGTCGGTCCGCGATGATTGTTGAAATGCGGACTTTTTCGGCCGCCAGGATGACGCATGGCAAGTGCGAGGAACACGGCCCATCACCATCTGGCGTAAGCAGCATCTGAATAGCGAAGAGGATCGGCATGTTAAGCGATTTTATGGTGGCAACGCAGACGTGCCCATCAGCCGAGCGAAGCGGTGTTGCTCCTTTTGTAGGCTGAAGCTCAGTTGATGTTAATTCCCTTGGCACTTCGTCAACACGTAGAATGTAAAAGGGAAGATTCGTCCATACCGTGTTCCTTTCGCCGAAGTCAGCGTCAGGGCGCGTCGGTCCGCGATGATTGTGGAAATCCGGACTTTTTCGCCCTCCAGGATGACGCATGGCAAGTGCGAGGAACACGGCCCATCACCATCTGGCGTAAGCAGCATCTGAATAGCGAAGAGGATCGGCATGTTAAGCGATTTTATGGTGGCAACGCAGACGTGCCCATCAGCCGAGCGAAGCGGTGTTGCTCCTTTTGTAGGCTGAAGCTCAGTTGATGTTAATTCCCTTGGCACTTCGTCAACACGTAGAATGTAAAATGAAAGATTCGTCCATACCGTGTTCCTTTCGCCGAAGTCAGCGTCAGGGCGCGTCGGTCCGCGATGATTGTGGAAATGCGGACTTTTTTCGGCCTCCAGGATGACGCATGGCAAGTGCGAGGAACACGGCCCATCACCATCTGGCGTAAGCAGCATCTGAATAGCGAAGAGGATCGGCATGTTAAGCGATTTTATGGTGGCAACGCAGACGTGCCCATCAGCCGAGCGAAGCGGTGTTGCTCCTTTTGTAGGCTGAAGCTCAGTTGATGTTAATTCCCTTGGCACTTCGTCAACACGTAGAATGTAAAATGAAAGATTCGTCCATACCGTGTTCCTTTCGCCGAAGTCAGCGTCAGGGCGCGTCGGTCCGCGATGATTGTGGAAATCCGGACTTTTTCGCCCTCCAGGATGACGCATGGCAAGTGCGAGGAACACGGCCCATCACCATCTGGCGTAAGCAGCATCTGAATAGCGAAGAGGATCGGCATGTTAAGCGATTTTATGGTGGCAACGCAGACGTGCCCATCAGCCGAGCGAAGCGGTGTTGCTCCTTTTGTAGGCTGAAGCTCAGTTGATGTTAATTCCCTTGGCACTTCGTCAACACGTAGAATGTAAAATGAAAGATTCGTCCATACCGTGTTCCTTTCGCCGAAGTCAGCGTCAGGGCGCGTCGGTCCGCGATGATTGTGGAAATCCGGACTTTTTTCGCCCTCCAGGATGACGCATGGCAAGTGCGAGGAACACGGCCCATCACCATCTGGCGTAAGCAGCATCTGAATAGCGAAGAGGATCGGCATGTTAAGCGATTTTATGGTGGCAACGCAGACGTGCCCATCAGCCGAGCGAAGCGGTGTTGCTCCTTTTGTAGGCTGAAGCTCAGTTGATGTTAATTCCCTTGGCACTTCGTCAACACGTAGAATGTAAAATGGAAGATTCGTCCATACCGTGTTCCTTTCGCCGAAGTCAGCGTCAGGGCGCGTCGGTCCGCGATGATTGTGGAAATCCGGACTTTTTTCGCCCTCCAGGATGACGCATGGCAAGTGCGAGGAACACGGCCCATCACCATCTGGCGTAAGCAGCATCTGAATAGCGAAGAGGATCGGCATGTTAAGCGATTTTATGGTGGCAACGCAGACGTGCCCATCAGCCGAGCGAAGCGGTGTTGCTCCTTTTGTAGGCTGAAGCTCAGTTGATGTTAATTCCCTTGGCACTTCGTCAACACGTAGAATGTAAAAGGGAAGATTCGTCCATACCGTGTTCCTTTCGCCGAAGTCAGCGTCAGGGCGCGTCGGTCCGCGATGATTGTGGAAATCCGGACTTTTTTCGCCCTCCAGGATGACGCATGGCAAGTGCGAGGAACACGGCCCATCACCATCTGGCGTAAGCAGCATCTGAATAGCGAAGAGGATCGGCATGTTAAGCGATTTTATGGTGGCAACGCAGACGTGCCCATCAGCCGAGCGAAGCGGTGTTGCTCCTTTGTAGGCTGAAGCTCAGTTGATGTTAATTCCCTTGGCACTTCGTCAACACGTAGAATGTAAAAGGAAGATTCGTCCATACCGTGTTCCTTTCGCCGAAGTCAGCGTCAGGGCGCGTCGGTCCGCGATGATTGTGGAAATCCGGACTTTTTCGCCCTCCAGGATGACGCATGGCAAGTGCGAGGAACACGGCCCATCACCATCTGGCGTAAGCAGCATCTGAATAGCGAAGAGGGATCGGCATGTTAAGCGATTTTATGGTGGCAACGCAGACGTGCCCATCAGCCGAGCGAAGCGGTGTTGCTCCTTTTGTAGGCTGAAGCTCAGTTGATGTTAATTCCCTTGGCACTTCGTCAACACGTAGAATGTAAAAGGAAGATTCGTCCATACCGTGTTCCTTTCGCCGAAGTCAGCGTCAGGGCGCGTCGGTCCGCGATGATTGTGGAAATCCGGACTTTTTCGCCCTCCAGGATGACGCAATGGCAAGTGCGAGGAACACGGCCCATCACCATCTGGCGTAAGCAGCATCTGAATAGCGAAGAGGATCGGCATGTTAAGCGATTTTATGGTGGCAACGCAGACGTGCCCATCAGCCGAGCGAAGCGGTGTTGCTCCTTTTGTAGGCTGAAGCTCAGTTGATGTTAATTCCCTTGGCACTTCGTCAACACGTAGAATGTAAAAGGGAAGATTCGTCCATACCGTGTTCCTTTCGCCGAAGTCAGCGTCAGGGCGCGTCGGTCCGCGATGATTGTGGAAATCCGGACTTTTTCGCCCTCCAGGATGACGCATGGCAAGTGCGAGGAACACGGCCCATCACCATCTGGCGTAAGCAGCATCTGAATAGCGAAGAGGATCGGCATGTTAAGCGATTTTATGGTGGCAACGCAGACGTGCCCATCAGCCGAGCGAAGCGGTGTTGCTCCTTTTGTAGGCTGAAGCTCAGTTGATGTTAATTCCCTTGGCACTTCGTCAACACGTAGAATGTAAAATGGAAGATTCGTCCATACCGTGTTCCTTTCGCCGAAGTCAGCGTCAGGGCGCGTCGGTCCGCGATGATTGTGGAAATCCGGACTTTTTCGCCCTCCAGGATGACGCATGGCAAGTGCGAGGAACACGGCCCATCACCATCTGGCGTAAGCAGCATCTGAATAGCGAAGAGGATCGGCATGTTAAGCGATTTTATGGTGGCAACGCAGACGTGCCCATCAGCCGAGCGAAGCGGTGTTGCTCCTTTTGTAGGCTGAAGCTCAGTTGATGTTAATTCCCTTGGCACTTCGTCAACACGTAGAATGTAAAAGGGAAGATTCGTCCATACCGTGTTCCTTTCGCCGAAGTCAGCGTCAGGGCGCGTCGGTCCGCGATGATTGTGGAAATCCGGACTTTTTTCGCCCTCCAGGATGACGCATGGCAAGTGCGAGGAACACGGCCCATCACCATCTGGCGTAAGCAGCATCTGAATAGCGAAGAGGATCGGCATGTTAAGCGATTTTATGGTGGCAACGCAGACGTGCCCATCAGCCGAGCGAAGCGGTGTTGCTCCTTTGTAGGCTGAAGCTCAGTTGATGTTAATTCCCTTGGCACTTCGTCAACACGTAGAATGTAAAAGGGAAGATTCGTCCATACCGTGTTCCTTTCGCCGAAGTCAGCGTCAGGGCGCGTCGGTCCGCGATGATTGTGGAAATCCGGACTTTTTTCGCCCTCCAGGATGACGCATGGCAAGTGCGAGGAACACGGCCCATCACCATCTGGCGTAAGCAGCATCTGAATAGCGAAGAGGATCGGCATGTTAAGCGATTTTATGGTGGCAACGCAGACGTGCCCATCAGCCGAGCGAAGCGGTGTTGCTCCTTTTGTAGGCTGAAGCTCAGTTGATGTTAATTCCCTTGGCACTTCGTCAACACGTAGAATGTAAAAGGGAAGATTCGTCCATACCGTGTTCCTTTCGCCGAAGTCAGCGTCAGGGCGCGTCGGTCCGCGATGATTGTGGAAATCCGGACTTTTTTCGCCCTCCAGGATGACGCATGGCAAGTGCGAGGAACACGGCCCATCACCATCTGGCGTAAGCAGCATCTGAATAGCGAAGAGGATCGGCATGTTAAGCGATTTTATGGTGGCAACGCAGACGTGCCCATCAGCCGAGCGAAGCGGTGTTGCTCCTTTTGTAGGCTGAAGCTCAGTTGATGTTAATTCCCTTGGCACTTCGTCAACACGTAGAATGTAAAATGAAAGATTCGTCCATACCGTGTTCCTTTCGCCGAAGTCAGCGTCAGGGCGCGTCGGTCCGCGATGATTGTTGAAATGCGGACTTTTTCGGCCGCCAGGATGACGCAATGGTAAGTGCGAGGAACACGGCCCATCAATGTCTACCGTAAGCAGCAGCTGAATAGCAAAGAGGTTCGGCATTTTAGGTGATTTTATGTTGGCAGCGCAGCCGTGCCCATGATGATACCCAGCATACGTCACCTGGAAGTCAGGAACCGGCGGAAGAAGAAGGTATTTTGGAAAATGCAGTATGTCTCGCGATTGCTGGGATCGCAAAAAAGGACTTTGATTTAAGTCGACGTTCCCGGTTTGCTGTCTCTTCCCCGAGTCCGGACAACCAGACTGGGGGAAGAGACAACCACAACATATATCAACGACTGCACCTCACCGAAGCCTCCGAAGGCAGTGTGCGTGCCTGCCCTTATTATTAGGAAGTTTTAGTGAGTTGTTCTGACGCGAGCCCATTCATACTTGCCTAGCACGATTTCGCTGACAGATCGAAATTTATGTAGTTTCTTGTTACCATAAGAAAAAACTTTTAAAAGTAACTTCAAAAGTAATTGGCTACTTATTTACGGTAAATAGTAATTTTCTCAATTATTTTCCAGTTGAGTAATTTCTATTCTACTTAAATTACTTTTGAGGTCAACACTCAGTAACCTAACTTAATTACTTCTTTTGAGTAACTTGTACCATGTCTGTAATAATCCAAATGCCAGCCTTTTTAATCCGAGCCTCCCTTAATTTAATCCAGTTGTACTTCAATTGAATCCAAGTTATATCAATTTGATACAAGATTAAAATAATTGTATTCAAGTTGTCACCAACTTGATTCCAACGCCATCCACTTTTGTAGAAGAGCCACTCAATTTAATCCGTTTGTATCTGTGAATTAACAAAGGCTGTTGCTCATCTGTCAAAACTGCTTCAGAAGCCTGATGTGCTTGCAAGTCAGCAATTCATTTTAATTGTATATGCGCGTTTCATGATTGCTTTCTCAAATTTCAAAGCCATGGCTTGGAGGTATGCTTGCGCCGTGCCACGGTTTGATAATCGGCGTTGACTGCTCCTTTAAATCGTTTGCAAAAACTTGGCGGTGTGCTTGCTCCTTGGCGCTGGTTCCAGACGTCGCAAGTCGACTAATGGTGAATTCCTTTTGTAGATCCGGAGCGCTTTCCAAAATCCGCGAGGGAGGTAAATTTTCGCTCCCTGGGACCTGCTCCCAATCGACGAGGGAAACATAGACTCGTACTTTTAGAGCGACCCCCCCCCCCCCCCACACACACACACCCTCCCCCTCGGCCGTTCAAAATGGCCGCTGCTCAAACTTGACAAGCCCACCAACGCCTCAGCGGACTGATCTTTCCGACGACCAGTGACAACTGTCACTGCTTAGCTGCAAAAATAACACGCGACACAGGCCGGGCGAAATTATACGTACCACGGAGCCGATGTCACAAATAAGGAGGAAGACCTCTGCGTTCGGCACCGTCAGATACCATTCGGCAGCCTCAAAGCAGCGGGGCACGCACAGCGATTGCCATCGGTGGAGTTCAGATTTCTGGTACGACTTTAATAAACACAGAGGTAACAAACAATCACTTGCACGGTCGTTGCCCAATCTGTTCTTGCTTTATTGCACGAGAAAACGCCGGCGGCATGCAGTGTAAACAAGTAAACAATCAGTAGTGGCAAAACGAACAGGTCTATACCTTGCGTCTGCCTCCTTCCGATTTTCTGCCGTTCTTTTTCTCGTTCTTCCTCTCATGATTACATATGTCAGTGCTTGCGATTTGCCACGCTCTAGTCACGGCTTAGCATTCCTTGTCTACGCGAGGTAGAAGCGTTCGAGCCGTCACAATGCCGCGTAAAACAACCGACGCATCCGAGCAGATCCACCTCGACCGACTCGACGCCGTCGACGGCGTGGCCGGTCGGCCCACCGACCTCGTCATGCATGCACCTCCGAAGAGTTAAAGGAAATGACGTAGTGCACTCTTCCAACTTCCGCCAAGCTCTCTGAAATCCTGCCGATCAAGTTCGGCGGGTTGGACGCTCCATGGAGCTGATGCTGCCAGAGATCTACGGCGGAAGATGACCAACTCGAGACAGATCTGCCGCGGAATATGCGCGCTCCAAATGGAGCGCTTTGGAGCGCTCGAGATGTGCGAGTGGATTTCACCATAAGAGATCGACGAGCTGGTTGCACCCGGAGTTGTCGTTCCTTTGGGTCCACGAAAAGAGAGGGTCTATACATCAGGTGCGTACATTGAGCCGTGGTACAGAGTGAAGGTGACTTGGGGTCGGGAGACACCGGGTTGTCTCGTGGGATGAAGCGCGGCTCCGAGATGACCGGGGACCATGCCGAGTCCCCCTCGGCAGTGGTGTAGCCAGGGTAGGTCCTTACGGGGCTTAACCCTCCCCGTCCCTTCCCCCCCCCCCCCCCCCGCCCCGAAAAAAAAATCCAGCCCACCTTTTTAAGTTTGCAGCTTTCAAGCTTTAGCAGCGTCTGCTCCAAGCACAATGGACCTCTTCCACATACGACGGCGCCAGGCGGTGGCTGCACAAACTAAAAATCGAGGAAGTGACCTACCTGCGCTACCAATCGACAATGGGAGCTACGCTACCAGATTCTTCGCTCTCTGAGCTGCGGCGCGTGCCCAGCGCGACTTTAAAGAGGGACATCTTGGCGTCCACCCAAACGTCGTGTTTTTCTTTCCGTCCACTTTCTTTTTATGTATAACACAATTATATATATGCTGCAATTACGTGTTCTACTCGCTCATCCACAACCTCCTTCCGAATTTCCTCGATTTTTCGTGCCGACTTCCGCCGCTTGGCATCGGGCGCTCACGCGTGCGCAGAACGCTTCTCAGAAAAGGTTCATTGAATATTATTAGGTCGCGTATCGTTTGCTTGTCATTAAGCTCCTCTTAATTTCTCACGGACGCTGTCGAAAATAGAAACAAAGAAGCAGAAATATACGTACTTTAGCCTGTATTGATTTTAATTTTTAGAGACGCTGACAGGCGCTGACAGACGCTTGTATTCAAATCTACCTCGTTCATTATCTGACGCTCCAGCGCCGCCTTTATGGTAGCGTCTCTCAGAAGTCACCGTCACTATTAAATGGTCGCATGTTGAGGACGCGTTCGCGCCAACTGGCCAAAAGGATCCGGCCTATTACGTACACGTATATCTTGACACCCCTTATCCCAAGTCATGGACGTTTCAACCACCTCAGCCCTCACCCCACTCCACACCCTCCCCCTCCCCCTACAAAAAAATGAAAAATGCCTGGTTACCCACTGCCTTTGGGCCCCTCCGGTTAGGCTTAGCTCGGCGTCCGGCGTGGTGGGGCGTCGAAGCCCCAGATAGAGCCAAACATTTAGTTCACGAGAAACTCACTGGCGTAACCGCTTCACCTCTTGTATCGTGCAGCATCCAAGGTGCGGCTGTTAGTAAGCCTAAAATGTCAAAAAGGGTGATTTTTCTGAGCCGACCGGCAGCTGTTGTTCTGCAGAGCGAGCGCGCGAGCGCTTGTTCAAAAGCAGAAAGATGCACATGCGCAGTGCGGTCTCATGTAAATGGTGGATTAAATGTATACGTACACATCGTGACACTGTTAGCGCGAACACGACATCGGCGCACTTTCGCCTTTTACTTCTAAATAGTATTAGCGAGCACGAAATTTTATCGCTTACAATATAGAACTAAATGAGCTCTTTCCGTAGGAATAATAACCTGAACGATATCCCTTGGTTTCGAAGAGAAAAACTGGAAAAACCTGCGATCTCTTGTTCGCGCTAACAGTGTCGCGCGACACTGTTAGCGCGAACACGACATCGGCGCATTTTCGCCTTTTACTTCTAAATAGTATTAGCGAGCACGAAATTTTATCGCCTACAATATAGAACTAAATGAGCTCTTTCCGTAGGAATAATAACTTGAATGACATCCCTTGGTTTCGAAGAGAAAAACTGGAAAAACCGGCGATCGCTTGTTCGCGCTAACAGTGTCGCGCTCTGTACGTTGGGAAAACAGCAGTTAAAGAGAATCCGGAGCACGCCGTACTCAATGCGTTTTCCAATGGGCGGCGCCGGAGCTGGTTCGACTCGCTTGATTGGCGCGATGTTGCGTCCTCCGCGCTCTGCGTGCTGCGTGCTGCGGTTCGCGTTGTGGTGTACTCTCTCGGAGGGATAGAGTTCTATACAAAGGAACAATTTCCGGCGTTTTTAGACACGCTCAGTGTGCGGAAAAGTTAGAACATGCACATACAGGCTCTTCTGTAAGGTTCTCTTTAGTGTAATAAGGGGAAATCGATGCTCATTACCTGATTAGCTCTTTTGCGTTTCTACGGTACAGTTCTGTTTGCGGACGAAAACGGTACAATGGATGGAATGCCAAAAGATTGGGCATGTTCTGCTCGGCTTTTCTTTGTATATTGATGATAGAGTTACTGTTTGCGAATAAAACCAGTACATTGTATGCAATCCCGAAAGACGGGACATGTTCTATTTCCTTTTCTGCGTTGATTAATGCGTGTTTTTTTTTTAACAGTGCATACCGTAGCGTGGCGCCATTAGGAGTAGTAGCACTAGCAGGGCGCGTCGCTCTCACGTTTGTTTTGATCGAAAGAGCGCGCTTCTCAGGCACAGAAGCCGAAGGTTTTTTTTTAGCTCCGACTGCTCTCGTGCCATTATCGAAAAAAATTCACAAGGTCTCTTACGTTACCCCTCAGACGACTCGAAGGCGAAAGCCCAAGCGCCGATCCCGGTGATAGTGAACCTCCGAAGACAGCGCGCTCTCTGACGACGCACTCTTGGCGCCATTAATCTCACAGGATGTCGCACGTTCGCTCTTCGTTGCCGCCCGAGCGAAATTGTCGTCCTCTCCCGCCGCGCGCGCCTCCGCCGATTCTGGCACAAGTAACCCATCCTGTGGTCCAGTGGCGAACCGTAGGTTGTATTACCTTCGGGTAGCCGACGTGTTTTCGTACTTTTCGTGTCGTCGACGTGTGTTTGCTCAAGGACTTTGAAGGTCGACTGAACGATGAGACATACCAGGTCTTCGCCTTAATTAATGAGTGTCGTTCTCGGATGTCACATGAACAACCACTGTGCTGCCAGACGGCGCCTCAATACTTCCTCTTACCTTGGCATGGACTATCGTTAGCCGAGCATGCTAAAAGCGCGAGCTAGTTGCTTAGGATCAACCCACGGCGGCTGCACGAGCGCTCGTGCAGCGAGTGCTCCAGTCAAGGCAGTCAAGGCTAACCGCTCGCGCATGCACAACCTTCGCAGTTAGTCCATGCTAAGGTGAGACGAAGTGAGTGACGATTCAAACCTGTCACGTGCCCGCTGGCTGACAAGGCTGACGAGCCTGACAAGATGCCGCGAGGGGAGCAGGTCAGGACCAGATAACGCCGCCTACCCAGGATAAAGAGGCTTTAAGGCCGCCGCGCCTTGCGCGCCTTCGATTGATATAAGGATGTCCTAGGAAACAACCACAAAAAAGTCTTTGTGCAGCGCCGCGAAGTCATAGCGTCACGAAACGCTACGGCCGCGGTCATGTGCTATAAGATGCGCGTTGGTACACTCTTCCCTAGGCAGGTCAGGATTACAGTAAGACCTGGTCATGCCTTATCAAGGTGGCGCCGGCGGCGCGTGCGAGGTGCGCGTGGCCTTGTGCTCTTAGCCGCCCCACGGCAGAAAACATGAAAGCTGGTCGGAATCTGGCATCCTGGCAAGCCAGGAACGTTGGAATCACCAGAGCTCCAACAAGTTCCTAAAATCACTACTTTCAAGCAATATTTCGTGTCACAAAAATGTGTAGTTTTTTTCTGTAAAAAAATTATTTATGTGAAGTACTGAAACGTTTGCTTAGGTTTTCGTAGGTTATCGCTGGGGAAAGTAAACAAAATATTGACACTAGGAAATGTTGGCACGCATATCTGGGAAACCTTCCTTGCTACAATCTTCTAGAAGTGCACTCTGAACTGGTGCCCTTAAGTGAGAAGATCAATATGGCGCATCATTCCCGGAGTGCAAAAACAAGCTACTACAATTTATTGTGCAAGGCAAAAAGATTTAAGTAGGAAAAAAATAACACTGAAAAAGGTGAACTGATGAGTGGGAGGTTGCTCACTTTGATACTAAACTCGTCGTGTGGAATGGCAATGTGAAACGAAAAACGTGCGACCTTGTAGCCTGCAGTACACTGTTTGCATGCTTGCTGCTCACTAAATTCCTGCGCTTAATAAATCATAAGAGGATATTTTCTGGGAGCAAGTAGTTTTCCAGAACGCAAAACCAGGCTGCATAAGTGTATAAGATCAATTTTTCAAGATCTCATGTAGATGCAGAGATATCTTGTTCGCACAAGGACTACAACAACCTGGAACGTCATTGCGACATGTGTTTGCGTACCTGATAAACGACAAAAAACATCCCCCGTCCTGTATCAATTACTGATTCCCCCTTTGAAGAAAGAGAAAACAAGAAGAAAAGGCAAGTTCTCTTATTCATGTCACCTTCAACTTACGTTGCCTTCAACCGAACTAGGTCACTGCCTTTCGTCGTGCAGCTCCGCTGGATGATCTGATACAGGTGTTCGAGAATTCGTACATTAAAACCTGCTTTACGCGGCTGCGTACTTCGTTAAAGAAATTTTTTTTTAAACACTACAAAACGGTGTTGTCAACTTAGTTTTTGGAGCTTTTTAGGTACCATGTAGTTCTAGTACCTTTGCTGTGCAACAATGCTATACATTCATTTCGCAAGTTGGATTAAGCCATATTTTTTGCATGTACGCAACGCCTTACGTTATACTATACGGCAACATATGTGTAACCTGTTGGAAGTAACGCCGTTTCTTACACCGACATACAAGTCTCGCTGTTACTCGCGAGTCAACATTCTGTACAATAAAATAAATCAACAATCTCGTTCAGCTGTCTCGTTTCTCCTCTTGAAAAGTAATGAGCAAAGTATTTCTATAGATTTGAATCGAGTAACTCACGGTATTTTATGATTCTTTTCCAGAAAGGACTGCAACACCAAAACCTATTTACATTGACAGCGGAGCGCTAAGTCCGCGCCACGTGAACGCTCGAAAAGGCGATCATGTAGAATTTCCTTGCGCGTGACTTAGTTCTAATATAGCGCGCGACTAGCGCTTTAGTTGCGACTTGTTAGTGCTTCAGTAGCGCCTTGTTAGAGCTTCTTTTACCGCGGCGACTGCTACGGATTAGCGCGTGCACTGCGGTTCCGGTTCCTGTGGTTTGCTGAGCATTAGCAGCAGCATGGTGGACATGTGGGATGCTGAAATAGAAACGCGGCAAATGCGCTTACATATGCAATTAGTGCATTTGTGTGTGGACGGCTTAACGCCCAGAAGAGCCTTCTGGGTGCGCGAAATATTTCGCCATCGAGATACCGACGGGCACCCGACGAACCTTGTCCCCAGGCTGAGGGACCGAGACACAGAGCTCTATCGAAGGTGAGTATGAGTTCTGGCTTTAATAGAACAATCAGGAATGTCGTTCTGATTAGCAGCCGGAAACCTAAATTAATAGAGGCGCTATTACATTGCCAGCTTCCTATCTATGACGGCCGCTAGCTTCACCACTCTACTCGAGACGGTCGGCCCCCTGATAACGCCACAAGGCACATGATAGCGAGAGAGCATCCCGGCTGTGCAACGGCTCATGATGACACAGAGGGACGTGGGCTTAATTTATAAAAGCACCAGTCGGCTCACAAAGCTAGCGCCGTGAAACATGACTTCCTAAATCCGAAACAAATTTTAAAATATAGTATTTCACTCAAGGTGCTTTGATAATGATAATCATAATATTCGAAGTCACTAGCATCGAGCTCGGTCTCATGTCTATTTATGGGCGCTTTAAAATGCGCTGAGCGTTTACATATGGTATTTAGTGGCAGAGTTGTGGCCGTTGCAGGGTGTATCGACGTCTGTCCGACAGGGTGAAGGCATCCTTTAAATACTGTAATATCCAAAATATCACGTTAAACCGACGCCGCATTCCCGATTAAAACCAATATTAAAAATGTTCTATTAGCTGGGTTAGCGGCCCGACAGCGGGTGAGCAACGCTGGCACCGGGTGAGCTAATGAAGCAACACTGGGCAATGATGTAGGTTTAGTCCTACGCTCTCGTACGGACGCCGCGGACGCTTCGTTTCCTGTGGCATTTTGCAATTCTGCTGACAGCAATAGGTGCTTACCGCGTTATCGTGTGTTCTCCTATTTTTTAATTTACGTCCTGGCAGTTCATTTAACGCCAGCGTAGCTTCCACGACCGCGTTGAAGTTAGCGAAGCAGTGCTGCTCGCTCACGCGCGTGTCGTGGAGCCGGAGAGACTCACCGGAATCGTTGGGCAATGCCGAGCGCGACTTGCAGTGCTCTGGGTTTCAGCGACAATCCGGTGCGCATATAGTTTATTCTTTCGCCAAAGCTGGGAACGAGGATGAACGGTGCATGGCACAAGAGCCGACCGCGCTATACAGGTTTGCAAGCAGGGCATCTAGGCTCCGCTCATGGTGGCCAGCTCGTGCAATCTCAAGCCTGGCAAAGTTGCCTTCACGCGCATAATGCACGGGCTTGCACGCATGGGGCACAAGCCAAGACGCCATGTTTGCAATCGCCTATACCTTGAGCGTAGTATACATAAGTCCGGAACAGCTACGAAGAAGTCTTGAAGTATGAGAAACGCGGACAAAATCAAACAGTCGCCGCTCGATTGCAGGTCGCAGCAGCTCTAACTAGCGTACACATAAAGGCACCTTAGCAATAACAACTTAGACCGTTTGTGGATACCATCTGTCCATCCGTCTCCCATTATTTTTTTTCTCTTAGTCCGCGAGCAAGCAACAAATACAGTCACACTCCGCCGGCACTGACCGCGTCATATTATTTATAACAGTCGCATTCGCTTTTCAGCCGGCAAATTTATAAATACACACTAACACTTACTACATTTGGTGCATATTTACAAAGAGCAGCGGTAAAAAATATGTGCGATTTAGCTTCTGTTTTGAAACTCCACGTGCGACTGAGCCGGCCGTGCCGGTGCGTCGGCCTAGGGAGCAGCAGCACGGGACGAGATCTACGTCATGCCGTCGACGCGCAGCTAAATTGCAGTGTTGCCAAGCTTCTTGAGCCGGCAGTTTCGGTTTTGCCGTGCCGCCGGAACAGACCGTGGATACGCGATATCTAAAAAACTATACACATTAGCGAAAAAAAAAAGATATCTTGTGATTCAGGGTCGCCGACATCGACTAAAACAGATCATAACCCAAAAATTGTAAAAATGGAGTGGAGTTGCCCTTTAAAGTATAGTACGACGTGCAGGACGACGTCGAGGACGACGTCCTGGAGATCGACTCCAAGTGCGGCGTCTAGAACGACCTCTAGGATGACGCCAAGGACGATATCTCGGACGACCTCAAGGACGACGTCAGGAACGGCGTCTAGGACGACGTCGAGGATGAAGCTCTAGAGTACGGCAGCAAGAACTACGTCTAGGACGACTTCTAGGACGACCTCTAGGACGACCTTATGGACGACGTCGAGAACGACGCCTAGAGGAGGCTCTGGCGTATTTGCGTGGACGGCCACGTTTGCCTGCAGAAGCCGCCGTAGATGTAGAAGTTGCTGCGGATGTCGAGGCCTTAGACGTAGACGCGGTCGCCTCACAGTTCATCGCACGAAGTGCACAAAGAGCACAGATGAAGTCCGAAGTGCACCTTTTTGCACACAGCGCTCCAGCGGTGACGTCACGCTCCCGAACTTGAGCGTGAGCGGCGCGTGCTTGATGACGTATTTTTATGGCCACCTTTCGCACTCATTGACACCACTTAAGGTCGTCCTAGAGGCCTTTGACGATGTTTAGGACGACCTCAAGGACGACGCAAAGGACAGCGTCACTCAATCGTATTTTAATGGCCACATATGCGCCGCTTTTTTGCTCAATGGGACAAGCACGACTTTCGCCTTAAAATTAGTTTTTTTCCACCGTGCTTCCTGATTTTACATATGTCAAGATATGTTTAAAAATACTTTCTCTCACGGTGGTGAAATTAAAAATGCATAGGACCATTGCCAGTGGCACCAGGAAAGAGCTTGGTGCCACTGCCATATCAATGATACAGGACGCAAAAATTCCATATGTGGGTGATCTCATTTCAAATTGTGCAAAAAAATGATATGCCCCAAAAAAATTCTTTAAAAAAATATATGTTGGTGGAAAATGTGTGACTAGAACAAAACAGCAAATTACAATTACGGAAAAGTTTTGTTCTTGAGATTTGAACTTCGAAAGGGCAGAGGATGTCTTGCCATTTTCGCAGTTTTCATGAGTGCACCATTTGGCGTCTCAAAACTTTTAGTTTCTTTCTTTCACAACAATTATAACTTTTTTAGTGCTTTAAGACTTCGTATCCAAGTGTTAAAGTTCACTAGAAGTGTGTTCTTTATTAATGCGAATAGCATTCTTTGGATACTTCACGCACTTTTCGTCTATGTATCTATCTATCTATCTATCTATCTATCTATCTATCTGGCTATCTAACCTCTTACGCCGCGGGTCGATAAATAAATAAAAAAGACCGGCGCCGGCGGGATTCGAACCGTTGACCCTTTGATCAGCAGGCAGACGCGCTAACCACAGAGCTATGAAGGCAGTCATTCAAAGCACTCTAAAAACTTGTTTATATCTTTACCATCGCGCGCGTTCCATGCACGAGGGCTCATTCCGCTCTCGTGAGGCTTAGCACGAGAGCGGAATGAGCCCTCGTGCATGGAACGCGCGCGCACCGGTAGCTGTGACAGCGCTGTAAAGCGCGTCCTATGGTAAAGATATAAACAACCGTTTAGAGTACCGTTGGTTGAGACTAGCTGAGACGCCAGAAAGTCTGGTCGGTACCATTTTGAGTGTTTGTGCGTATGGCGCGTGCTTTGCTCGCCTTCCTAAGTGACACAAACGCACGTGCTGGGCTGCGGAGATCGTGCGCAGGGCTGTGAAAGTGTCAACAAATTTAGAATCGCCTCAAGAGTGGGCTGGCGTATCTAGAGTGTGCCGGCCACCTGACGAACGCGCATAACTCCGCACCGTTTGATGCTATTCGCATTAACGTAGATAATCATTCCCAAAGGATGGGTTCTGCTGATTTTTTTTCTTATAAAATAAAAATTCTTGAACCTCTGACAATAATAGGCCAAGTTTGGAACGAGCTAGCTTTCCTTGCACAATTATTTAAGGCATAAGAAATATATCAAATGAAAGCTTGTATGAAAGCAGAATTAAAAATTATAATATTTTTATTTAAGTATATTTTATATAGAAGCACAAACACTGTAAACTTATGAAGAAATTCTGAAAATACGAAATTCAACGTCATTTAAAAAAAAGTTTTTTTTATTTTCTATACGAAAGGCGTTCTATCTATTCTTATACATGCGATAACATTTCTTTGACATATATGGTTTCGTCATATTAAGCATTGCGTTTGAAAGAAGACATATTTTTACCTTCATTCAAAGATGAAGAGAGATATGGGCTATTGTCGAATCTTTTTACGTAATTAATATATATATATATATATATTTATATATATATGTGTGTTAGCTTATAACGTGACCATAGTATTTGTGATGCACCTCTTGTACCATGTTAGAAAAAATGAGCCACGACTGGCATGTTATAATTTCAAACAAAAGGTCATGTCACAAGTCCAGTTCACCTATAATATCTTAAGATTCACAAATTTTCTTTAAATAAACTATTTGAAACGAATTTTTTTATTTAACAAGCATACCAAAGTAAGTTTCACAAATATCTATGTAAGTTAAGGAAGGGGCGAGATAAACTTTTTTTCAGAAACCTAGCGGGCCGAGTGCGAAATTTTGATTTTCATGCGGCCACATTTTCTAGCATACTGGCGAAGCTTGTTTAAAACTTCTTGATTTTCTTTTTATTTGAGGCAATAACAAAGAATACAGTTAAACAGGGGAAATGCATAGCAATTATTACATCGACGTTTTAGTATTATACGATCACAGTTACGTTTATGGTGATAAAATAAAAAGTGATTTTAAGTGAGGTTAACATTAGTCTTGAAGATTCGCTTTTGTTATGTTTTATCACAACCCTGAGACACCCGTCTCTATTCTGAGTCTTCATCCACAAGTGGCAGGATTGAATCTTTTTAACAAGGCTCAATAAATTCCATTCTTTGTTTCACTGTGTCAGGGTGCTTTATTACATGTTTATTACATGTACCCTCAGGGCCTTCTGCATTGAAGAGGGGAGTGGTTAGAAAAATAAATGATGGTCACGTAAAAGAAAGCGGTTACTAGAAGTACAAAAAATGGCGTATATTTATACGATATTGGCTAAGGCGTTCTTGAACAGTTGGAGGTCTTCGATCGAAGCTGTTGGTACGGGAAGGCGATTCCAATCGTCTGATGTGCGCGGGAGAAATGACTGAAAAAAGCATTAGTCCCGCACGATGGGACACCGACCTTATGGACGTGATCTAATCGAGATGAAACGTATTGGGGAGGTAAAATAAGTTCGGCGTGGTGATGGGGGTGATAAAACAACTTGTGATAGAGGAAAAAGACGAAAGTTTTTACGACGAGATGCCGAAGACGCTAAGTCGAGGCTGGATTTACATATTGGTTATGCTGGCAGTTCTGTTAGAGTTGGACAAAATAAAACCAACAGAGTTATTCTGAACCATTTCGAGTGAGTAAATTACATTTTCATGACAAGAATCCCAAACTGAAACGGCATATTCGAGTTTTGAACGAATTAGTGCTTCGTGAAGTAGAAGATTTAGAGATGAGGGAACTTTTGCAAAATCACGTCGAAGATATCCCAACATGCGGTTAGCGTTCTCAATTATATATGTTATATGAACTGTCCAAGTGAGATTTCATGTGATGTGAATACCAAGATATTTATAACTAGCCACAGCAACCAGGGGCGAGTTATGAAGATGGTAAACAGGTAGATTATAAATTTTCCTAGACACGCGCATAAATTTATTTTTGTTAATGTTCAATTCTATGCACCACTTTTTGCACCAAACAGAAGTAGCGTTAAAATCGGACTGGAGCATGTTAATGTAATTTTCACAAGTTATGTCCCTAAATACAACACAGTCATCTGCAAACAATGAATATGGGAAGAGACAGAAGAGGGAAGATTATTAATGTATATAAGAAAAATGAAAGACATTTACAACACCCTGTAACGCCGAATTAGAGCGCAGCTCTTGAGGAGGAGGAGAGAAGGGTACCGAGGGGAGGGTATACCCCTCCTCCCTCATCTTCCTCCCTCCTCCTCGTCCTCCTCCCATCCTCCTCCTCCTTCACCTCCCCCTTTTCCTCCCTTCATCCTTCAAGCTCCTCCCCTCCTCTCCTCCTCCCTCCCCTCCCACTCCCCTCCTCCCCTCCTCCTCCCTCCCCTTTTCCCCTTCCCTCTTCCTCCCTCGTCCTCCTCCCCGCGCGTTACATTATGGGACATTTCCCATAATGCACTGCGCGGTTTCGCCGACGGTGACGCCGACGGCGACGCCGACGCCTCTCGCCGGAAACGGGCGCCTAAGAGCTGCGCTCTAAAAGAAGAGGTCCGAGCACGGAGCCTTGTGGCTAGTGGTAGAAAACTATCGACGATAGTACTATCGATAGTATCGATAGTCGCCAAAAATTTGACTATCGGTAGTAAGAAAAGCTATCGATAGTACTATCGATAGTCGACCCATCGAAAAACTATCGATAATACTATCGATAGTCGACTATCGGAAAACTATCGATAGTTCTATTGATAGTCGACTATCGAAAAAACTATCGATAGTACTATCGATAGTCGACTATCGGAAAATTATCATTAATCGACTATCGGAAAACTATCGATAGTCGATAGGCGTAAACCTATCGATAGTACTGTCAATGGTTTGCTATCAATAGTTCTGCGACACTAGTAGTTTGCGTAGCTCCCTCTTCTCTTTTTCTCGCTTTATTTTTTCAAATGGGACACCAACTAGCCCAAGCACTTACCATGCCAACTTTGGTTCAGCTTTCAGTGATGACGAAGACAGGAGTTCGGGCGATGTGAGGAGGAAGGGAGGCGAGCGGTAGTGCGGCAACTGTGCTCGCTCCACACGCGAATACTACTACAAACTAGCGGTTCAAAACTAGCGATAGTACTATTGATAGTATCGATAGTCGCCAGAAATCTTCCTATTGAGAGTAAAGAAACTATCGATAGTACTATCGATAGTCGACAATCGATAGTTCTGCGGCACTATCGATAATTTTGAAAAACTATCGATAGTATCGATAGTTTTGCATCACGACTTGTAGCGCACCGGAGTAAATGCAACTCGGCTGAGAGAGATGAATAACAGGTTGACAGATACTGAATACGAGATGATTATTAGCAACAATGAACTGCGAGCGGTTAACCAGAAAACATTCAATCCAGATAAAAAGTTTTGGATCCAGGTTAAGTTGGTTCAATTTATAGAGTAATAGCTTTTGGCATACCTTATCAAAGGCTTTTGAAAATCCTAAAAAGATGCAATCGGCTAATGAGGAATGGTCAGAAATGACAGTCAGCTTATAAAGGACTGGTACCAACTGTGTTTCACACAAGGAGGTTTTTCGAAAGCAATGTTGTGACGACGTGAAAAAAGAATTAGATTGAAGAAAGTTGGCGAGGTTCGAAGGTAGTATATGTTCGAACATTTTACATGGGATGCTGGTGAGTGATATTAATCGGTAATTAAGTGGAGAATGCTTGTTACCTGATTTATGAAGTGGAATCACCTTCCCGACCGTCCACTCAGCTGGGAGAAAACTATTATCGATAGACTGACGAAAAATTTTGATACCATAACTGAACAATAAAAGCTTGTACATTTTGTACATTGTATTGGGTGAGACATGCTGCTTCACTTTTAAGGAGTGCGATTCCAGGCACTTGTGGGGCCGCTGCTTGAGAAAAATCATCAGCACTTCCAATGGTGTTCAGTTCTGACAATCTGAGGTTATGCCAGAAAGCTTGGTGCTTGAGAGCTCTCTCCACGCCATTACACGCACTTTCGCCGTGTCCCTTAGCTTAAATAATCAATTTGGTCACCTCTTTTCGCTACGCCATTTCGTACAGTTGAAACCTATTTTTGAAATGACTAGCCTCCCCGTCAGAGATGTGGACACGTTTTGTAAACATCGGAATGTCTTCCTCCAGCCACTCTCCAACTGTGCGCTGTAATGTTCACGATGTCGTCGCTGACAACTACGAATCTTTAATTTTGCTCTCCGTTGTAGAGACGCAGATGAAGAGAAGCACGATTTGGTTCTTCCAATGAAAGCATTGCACCGCTCGCGGAAAAACGACGCTCCAGTTTTCCGCAAAATCAAAATGCAATACGATGGTGCGAGCATTGGGATGCGACGTTTCTGAGCTTATAGTAAGCCGCTGAGCGTGTCGGATGAATTATGGGGGAAGTACTTTGTTACGCACTTTCTGGGCTCATTGCAAAATCTGTTACTTCCCATTTGTTTCTTTAGAAGGTGGTTAGATTCCCACAAATTTTAATCAATTTATTTGTCTTCTTTCATTGCCAACGATTCCAGGGTTAAACTATCTCTTTTTGGACACACCTTACAGGCCAGAAAAACGAATTCCATAGCTGGGTTAGCACACAGGCAAAATTTCTTACTGTCTTCAAGACTGAATTCTTGGTTGTGGCGTTTAATATTTTTGCCAGGCAAAGAGTAGTTGCTCCCTCTCTCGGTTTTGATTAACTGTGTCTAACAAACTCAGATGAGATACCAGATATGTGGACAGCATAAAACCTGCCAGCAAAGCAAAACGAAAGGGAAAGGCTGCCGCTCTCGAAGGCAACGGCACATAAGCTTTAGCTCTGATAGCCCCTCTTGGTAATCAAAGGCTTTCTATAGCTTCTTCCTTTCTATGACGTCCATGGATCATCATATCGTAGTCGTTTCGAATGTTCATAGTAACCCTGTCTGTACTAAAAAAACAATCACGACAGCTATCTAAAAAGGGGATGCGAAACTCAGAGTTGAATGGGTGGCGGCATGTCTATGTCCCGCTCGGCCCGTGGATTACCCTTTCGTTCCCACTTCTCAACAAAAAAAATAGCAAATGCAGCTTACGGAGAAAATTGCTTATATCTCAATAAGAACATAAAAATAAATAAAAAAGTCTAAATTATTGAAGACGCGCACATTGCAGAAAAGCGAAAGCAAGCGCCGAAGCCGCGCAATGCTATCAGAACTGATTGTTTCAGCTTATATAATTCTATGAGATTTGGAACGTACGTTTTGTTTCGCGAACATAAAAGTGTTCATAGTAAAGACGGAGTTTGGGAGGTTTCAACAAGCCTAGCTTAGCTATTGTGTAAAGGAAGTTGTTTGAAGAAAGAAAAGCTTATGCACGCTTATTGAGGTGCTTGGCGAGCCGTCGCTTGGAAATGTTTATTCCCACACGGGCACTATTAACTCATGGAAAACTTTTAAAATGTCCTATAAATGTCTGTTAATCGCATATGACAACGCTTAGTGAATATTTAAAACAGTTTTAATTTCTGTAGTTTACTAAGTAAGCAAACTGAACGCGCGGAAGAACCCCTTGCCTTACTATAATATAAACACAATCAATGTATAACTTTTGCCAAACTGTGGCTGGACTTGAGAACCAATACAATTATGACCATGTTACAAAAAATGCTTAGTTGGCCCAGTTGGTACATCATGGGAAACAAGCGCCGAAGGAACGACGGACCAAGGGTAGAATAAAACGACACAGCTGGACTTGTGCCGCTCCTTGGAGCTGCCCGCGGTCCTGAAAAATGTGAGAGCCAGGAGGAAATTGACCTTGGACATATTTTTCACCGCTAACACTCATAAACCTGAGTGCCCTTTTAGGGCGATAGTGACAGAGAAAGGTACGTGGCAGTTGCAGATAGGTGACTGCTGGCGCAAACATTTGTCTAGGTTAAAACTGGATGACCTGCTTGCCGCAAGAAACTCGGAGTTTGTTATTGAATTTTTCAGCAACGCGCACCATGGTATGCACAGTGGTTTTTCGGTAGATGTCCGGGATTTGTTTGATTCCATCCCTCATGAACCCCTCTACCTTGCGGTAAGATATTGCATCGGCCCGAGTGGGGTTGCGGTTTTCCGGAGTTCCTGTGGTATTAATCTCGAGGGCTTCCTTGAGCTCCTCTCTTTTTATTCGAAAAACACGTTCGTGGCGTTTAAGGGGGGCGTTTATTTACAAAAGAAGGGAATTTGCATCGGTGCCAGTGTCGCGCCGGTTTTGTGCAATATAAGTGCTGAAAGACGATAGCGGATAGCTCGGTGATGAGTGATGGCAAATACAAGGTATTTAGGTATGTAGATGATTTTCTCATCCTCGGACGCAATCTCGATCTCTCTAGATGTGAAGTTACAGAGACGGTAAGGGTATTTTTTTCATGCTGCCACGGATTTTCATTTACTCACGAGACACCTAAAGACGCGATTATGCAATTCCTTGAACTCAAGCTCAGTTTTATAGGTGAGCATATTTGCTGGGAGTACTCCCATAGATATAAGAAGGGGATCCTTCCCTTTGACTCCTGCCACTCAAAGCTCGTGAAGAGAGACATCGCGACGTCGTGTCCGGAGGCGTCTCAAAAATTCTTGCCTGCATAGCGCCCAGTAGCGCCCAGGATAGTTTTGTTAGACAAGTAGAACGTCCGGGAAAAGGGGTTTCCGAACGAGCTCATTTGTCGGAGTGACTGGAAGCTTGATAAAGAAGTTCAAGGGGACGCAGAAACCATCGCGCGAAAGGAGTAACATTTGGCTTGGGGTGATCCCATATATGCACGGTGTCTCACATTATCTTAAGAAGGTAACCGGGCATTACGATGTCGCGGTCGTGTTTTCAGCGCCTAACAAAATGTCGCGATTATGCAGGACAATCAATGACCCCCACCGATAACAGACCCGTGCAATACCAAGCATAAGAATAGATACACTGATTGGACAACCGGCGTCGTTTACGAAATCCCAATGACGTGTGGTTTAAGCTATGTAGGGCAAACTGGAACATGTGTCAGTGATCGGGTCCGCGAGCACGCCGCTTCAACTAGAACCAGATCGTCAGGGAATTTGGCTGTACATTGCAGCAGATGCTCTTGCGCCCCGTCACTTGACAGCATTAGAATTTTGGCGAAGTACAAAAACAAAGTGTCACGCGAGCTTCATGAGGCATTTGAGATTTGGATTAGGCGTGAAAAATGCTTTAGCGATACTTCTCCGGCTCTATTTACGGATGAGTCTGAATATTTGAAACTTGGGATGGGCGGAAACTAATGTGACGTGTCATGTCTGATGGTGAGCTCCCGTTGGTATACAAGTTTGTTCGTTTTTTGCTAATAAATTCAGTTGAGAGTGCGCCCTGTCTCGTTGTCATTCTACCCTTCGTCCGTGTTCTTTCGGCGCTTGTTTCCCATACAAAAAAATCATGAGCCATTCCACTCTGTGAAGGAGGATAACAAGCGAAGCTGCTTAGAACGCGACACAGACTTGACACAGAATTTTGAACAAAGGTACGGGCACATCTATTGTCTTGATCGGTGGTCATCGTGACGAAAGGTGCGCACACAGATTTACTGTTGTCTTGATTGGTGGTCATTATTTCGCGTAGACGACTATCGGCGCCCAGAGGAGCCGACGAAACGAGACACACGCGATGGGGCTGCCACCCGGCGGAAAGTAGACACGCGCGACGGGACCGCCACACGGAGAGAGGAAGGAAAGGAAACTAGGCACGCAAGCGCTTGGGACGACAACAAAGAGAGGGCGGTGCGTGCGTAGACATGGCCGACGCGAGTCGCACAACGGCAAATATTTGAGAAACCTTTATTCTCTACCTGAGAGTCTACTGATCTTGAAAATGGTGCCTATTGAAAACTAATATACTGAATAGACCTGTTGCTAAATTACCCAATCATCAAGCAGAATGCAGGCAATGGTGTTCCACGTGCCGCACGTGCCGCCGTCTGCACCAGTAAGTGTTCTAAAGCAAAAGCCTAAAACAAATGGCCCCTTGCACGCGCGTTAGTCAATGCTTTATTTTGGTTATTTACTTCGAATCTTTTATACGGGGAAGACGTGCGCGTGTGGCGCCGGCTTCTGCAGCAGTAACTGTTCTAAAGCAAAAGCCTAAAACAAATGGCATCTTGTACGCCCGTTCGACAACGCTTTATTTTAATTATTTACTTCGAACTTTTTATACGGGGAAGGCGTGCACGTGCGGCGGTGCGAGCGTAGAGAATTTGTGAACGCACATGAAAACTCCACCGAACCCTAGCCATAAACAGCGTCAGTGTAAAAGATGTCGCTCGGCGCGCGCCTGTGCCCCTCGCGAAACGCGAGCAATCTCTCCGTGTGCCGCTCGTAGATCCGGACCCGGTGGAGTGCTCGCCGACGGCTCCGACCTATTCGTGGGAAAGCGGCGCCAGCAGCACTTGACACTAGCAAGTTACGAAAATATCAGAGGGATGCGGTGCTGTTACGAGCGTAGCTACGAAACGTTCGGAGGTCGGAGAAGCGATGCGACTGCCGACGTTCCCACCAACAACCGGAGTTGTGATCGAGACACGTAAAAGGTGCCGCGCTTACTTGCTTAGGAGGACACTTATTTTGTGAAAAGCGCGCGCCGATCGGTTGCCTTTTAAGCTAAGGCAATAAATACGAGCTGTGCTCGTTTATCAAGGCGCTTTTCGTGCTGTACACGGCCAGCATGCCGGGCTGGTGGGACCAGCAAGGCAACGAAGGCAGCGGCGCACTGCGCGCTGGCTCGCTGTTGCGCTCCCCGGCGGTTCCGCTATTCTCACACCACCCCCTGGTGCTATAAGCAGCGCCGCCAGCGAGCAGCTCAGACGCTGTACTGTGTGCCGCTGAGAGCCGTCGATCCACCGATCCTTCGCCGAAAGATCGGCCGAGACCGGATTCTCCGAGTCCCAAATTTGCCAGCGCTCGCTATTTTCAAGTGGAAGGGGTTGTAACACGCCACAGCTCAAGCCGGTTCCGGTTGATACCGCCTGTATGAGCGGAGTAGAAAAGTTAAAAGGTTAAAAGGAGCGAACTGAAACAGGACGAAACAAGGCACACGTACGACACGGACAAGCGTCAGTTCGATCCTTTTAACCTTTTATTCTATATCTACCAACTAGCTCCAACCAAAGTGTTATTGCACAAAAGTTAGTCAGGAGAAAAGCGCGGTTCACAGGAAACAGTGCAGTCTCGCGGCGTAATCAGTTGAATCCAGCAAGGGACGTGCTACAGCTACTAAGAATCCGCCAAGGCACTTTGAATGTACTTACCATGAAGGCATCGCTGAGAAAAGCTTGGCTCCAGACGCGAAAGAAAACTTCAAAATGCCAGCCAAACTTGTGCGTCGATCTGCGCCTCGGTTTACTTTGTGTTAATGCGCGTGTTGGATGATCCTTCGCACCCACTGTTGAGATGGTCACTGGCGCACAACGATGCAGCGCGCCAGGTTTCAACAGAGAAACTAGCGAATATAACCAAAAAACTCCTAATAGTGGCCGCAGACGTTAACAACGGCATGAATAAGCAATATAAAAATAAGATTTTGCCGAACAGCCGGAATCTTTCTCGTTTGGCAAATATCACAGGCGCAGCTTGAACCTGATTCCGAGATTATGGTAACGACGGCTCGAGTACGGCAGCGGTCTTGTTGATGCTCCCTATAATTTAACTTTTTTTGTTTCTTTTTTTTAACAGTCTATGTTTCCTATTCCACCTAAATAATATTTCTCCGCAAGCGATAAACATGTTTAGGAACAGAAATTATCGGGATACAAAGTCAAACCGATTTCACAGTATTTTATTCTTGAACATATTCAAAATTTGACGCAGTGAGCATTTCTCTGTTTAATCTATAATTGAGTTAAAAATTCACCGCATCTCCACGTGGTGAATGATGTTGATTGGGGAGTGGCTCTGGTGGTGCTTGTCTGCGTAGACGCTGAGCCGCAGCACGCCGAGCGCTTCATCCATGTCAGAAAGAGAATGTGTGGTATGGAACGTGGTTATATACGCATTTGAGCATTTGTCCGTAGCGCCCTCTCATCTATAAACGTTGAGCCAATGCATGCAAAGTTTAACGCGATTATATACGCATTTGACCGCAGCGCCCTCTCCTGTATAGACGTTGAGCGGCTACATGCAACGCTTCATCCATGACATCCCCAGCTCTTGAGTTACTACCACATCTCAGAGCCCCTTACTCGTTCCGCAGTCGTGGCCGAGTGGTTAAGGCGATTGACTAGAAATCCATTGGGGTCCCCCGCACAGGTTCGGATCCTGTCAACTGCGCAAAAATATTTTTTTCATACTTTTTTTTTCATCTTTTTTTTTCCTCTACACGAGCACGTGAGCACGTGAGCTCACGAGCAGGAGCACGAGCACTGGACGCCCGACAGACACCAGACAGATGGACGGACAGATGGACGGACGGACATGGCTAGCCCCTAAGGAGCTTCGCCCCTAATAAAACAAATCATTTTCTAGTAGCGTGGGGTTAGGTCTCGCAAATGATTTGCAAGTGTTCTCGAGCAAACAAAACTACAGATGAAGCTACGCGCTCACGCGACTGCCGCCGCCATATCTCACATATCTCTGTTATAGTACGGGCAAGCTTGCCAAGGCTATGTTCACGCGCACGTTGCACGTGAATGCGCGCATGGCGCACCAGTCGGGGTACCATGCTTGCAACTGTCTATAGTTTCACTAAATCAAGAGTGAAGCCGAAGTCACGAGCTGATAGGATAGTGCTGAAAACAAAACGCAAAAACGCACTAACGTTCATTCCGGCTAGTCCAAACAAGCGTAAAGTGCACGCAGCGACTTCGCACTTTTAGTCTATGCATATGTATGTGTGTGACGACTTGTAGGCTCCACGTTTTTGTAGGGATCTAACTTATGCGAACAGGGGCAATCTGGCCGAGTAAGCGAGAATCAAACTTTAATGAATTGTGGGCTCGTTTAAAGTGCTTTCTAAAGTATATATAACGAAAAGCTTAAATACATCAAAACGATACATTACGTGTGTGTTCAATTAAACTTCGGAGTAGCAGTTCTCTAAAGCCGGGATCACATTGCTCATACATATTACAAAAGAGAGTCTGCAAACACGAATCACCGCAATATCCGTGGTTCGAATGCCGCGTGCCAACTTTCTCCTTGAACTCATTGCCATGCGGCATTCGAAGCACGGATCTCGCGGTGACTCGCGTTTCGAATCTGTAGGCAGACTGTCTTTTGTATGACGTATAAGCAGTGTAAAACCGGCTTGAAACCATCAGAGTGCATGAAGCGAAAAAAGATCACTTTTGACCAATTTGTACGGGCTTACATTTTGGCCCATTTCGTCTGGGACCATTTTGTCCAGGATCATTTTGTCTTTGACCATTTTGTCCTACTGGGTGTAGGACAAAAAATAATAGAGTGTTTGTTTGGTCGAGAATTTTTAACGTTCAATTTGTGGGAGAGGCCTTGACCGTGTTGCGTGGCACAACAAGTAAAAAATACGGTTATTATGTTCTATCGAGCTATTGTGACGACTTTCGAAGTAAAATTGCGTTTTCTCTGCGTATCATATCGCCATTGTTTTAGATATTTAGTGAAATGATGAAGGAACACCCGAACGACGTTAAGTTGCGAGACGAGCCGAGCTTTAAATGCGTCAAGTCGTAAGAAGCCGAGGAACGACAATGCACTTTAGAGAATGCGGCAGAGAGAAGCGGAATCTTCTGGCGCCATCTGAGACGAAAAAGCGGAACTAATGTTTTAACGTGAAGAGAGCGCGGGCTCCTTCAAAACAGGTTCGCAAGACGTCTTACCTTCTCTACCACAGTCTTACACTAAGATTCAGTGGCATTCCCGCGGACAACATGAGCTGAAACACCATATACGGCCTTTATCCGCTTCTGCTGGTCGTCAAACGCTTTCTGATTTCTGAAGTTCTCAAAAGGTCCGAGGTATGGTGCCTCAACTTCGCATTCCATTGCTAGTTTGGACCACAGCTTTCTCAAAATCTGGCAGGTAAGCCAAAGAGGAATGAAGGTCTTTTTCCGCTTCTATTGTCCGCGATATTAAATATGTACGATTACAGCGCTTGTCAACCGGACGAAAAATGCATCGTCACTGGACAGTGGACGCATGCAGTGAGTTTGGTGTCCAGCAGAACATAGCTAGAGAGTTCTGGGTTCGGAAATCGAACCCAGAATAAACTCTTGTGTTCTTTTAGTGCGGGCTTTCACCTCACGTGCTCTAAAGCATCTGGTCGGATAATGCTCTCCTCAGCCGATATTTGTTTTGTTTTTTTCTTTTTATTCGTTCATGTGTCCACCTTGCACATGCCCTTTTAATTGATCTGTACTATAAAATACGAATGATAATTTTATCTGCTTACAAGTTATTGATTCTTTTGTTTCCTAGCCATCATCCTTCTTGAGAGTGACGAAAATAATTAGTAATTTTGAATGCATATACTTACCACAATGAAAACATTCACAACGTCAAAGAAAATGTTTAGATTGAAACGACGTTGTTTGTATTGTGGTCTATTTTTGTGTGTGTATTTAGACCTCCTTTTGTTTTTGTTGAAATTTATATAAGATATGCATCCGCCATTTCTAAACCTTTCAAACATCTGAGAAATATACACCACACCGGGATGGACGGGGAACGCATTGCTGCATCGTGGGACGGAAAACAGGAGACGGGTTTGGGATTTGAACTCAAGTTTATTCAATAAACTTTCTAGAAACGAGACGAGGGTCGAGTATAAAGAACACTAGGAACATGTTGAACAACTTGAAACGACTAACATTCATATTATTGAATGCACAAAAACAGACAAACACACTCACGTTATAGGAACATCAAAATGTTAAGGTATAGAAATATGCGGCAAAGTCACACAATGTGCTCGACACAAAACTTGGTAAATCAGCCGTACATTCTTGGCACTCATGCAGGTAACAATTGTACAACAATTTGTTTTGCGAATTTGCTCCTAGCAAAATAAGTTCAAATTAAATCTTTTGAGTGAATCTGGGCACCACGGTGATCACAAAAATAATAGAAAATACTCACGCGACCATCCGCTTGGAAGTTGAGATGGTTATGGCGGACATGAAACATCAAGCTCAGCATGTAAAGATGCACTCTCAATCAAAGCGTTTGTACATTTTCTTTCTTCTTTCGCTGTTCGCCCAAAACAACGGCGGTTGTAATAGTGAACATACAGTGGTCGGGGGTTCCTAGAACTAATGCTGCTACCCCGCTTCATGGATGGATCACTGCAGTGTTGATGACCTCCTCTCACAAGGAAACGTTGTGCTTCATGGCATCTGAAACTAGGCAGAGAACACAAGATTTCACTTACTGCATAGAAATAAAATAAAAATTAATTCGGATGATAGTGCAACAAGGAAAGAAAGGTATGATATGCAGTTGTGTGTTTTCTCATCATAGGGATGTGATACTGTGTGGGCCTATACGTTAAAGTCACATAAACTTGCTGGTTTTTATATCTTAATAATGTATGAGGTATCAGGTGTAAAATAAATGCTGGCAACCAGCCATAACCTACAACTATTTGTTTGTTATTGAATCTTGATTCGCGACAAATAACTTACAGACTTCATAATTTAGTTTTTTATAAGAACGATATATCTGAATTTCAGAATGCACAGGGATCGTTGAGTACAACATCGCCTATTTTGTAATTGGTTGCGAAGTCCCACGTAAATAATTTGGTTTGATATTCCTTTTATTTGTAACAAATATTAACAAGTTGCTCCATCTATAACTTATGGCTCCAAAAACAAAATTTCGACAAAGCGTGTATGTTACTTTCTGAATATCAATCAGTGTGTGTCTGTGATGATCACCCTGTTAAACAGGAGACCGGATAACTGTAGGTTAGGAACAATTGTTCTACATAAAATTGAACAATACCGGTATTGACATAATTCTAAGTGGGGCGAAACTGATACTAAAAAGCACAATAAGATGTGGATTTCATTTTGCACGACTACACCCTGCAATGTAAGCTTATATACGACTATCTAACTAACCAGTTAAAATTTTAAGTTTTTTTCTGAAGTAGTGAAGTTTGACAGAACAAATCGGAGACTATAAAAGCCGTATGCTCAATAGAAAACGTTGAACTAGTAAGTACAGTCTAAATTTCACACTCAAGGTGCATATATAAGTGCAAACTAAAACATGGTATATCTGTCCCAATGAGAGCTTTAGATTTGTTTTATTCAAAATTCAGTTTTCACTAACAGTGCCCACCTTTAAAGAGCTGCACCTTAAACTAGAAAAACATTATGGCGCATTACCTCATCAATTTTCTGCGCCTCCTCTAGTAACGCCTTTCTGTCTTAAGCAAGTGGTTTCGGATTAAGTTCAAGTCACTACCAACCAGGATCTGTGTGGTGGCCTGCTTTTCTTCGGTTCACCACTTGCCCCCACCACCACTGCCACCGCCGCCGCTCCAGGGTCCTTCGCTTCCCGAGCCGAGCTGTTGCTGCTGCCATCCGCCGCCACCGCCTCCTCTCCCAGACTTCGAGCTGTACTTGTCTGCAGTCATCCAGTCGGCCACACCGCCAAACATCATTTGCCCGACCCCGGTGGATGTGTACTGTTGGCGTCCGTCAGTCGTCCATGAACCTGACCACGTCTGTGGCTGCGCCCAGGGATCATTTCGGCTAAAGCTCCACTGGACTTTACCAACTCCTGACCCTTTGCGGCCACCCCCGAGACCGCCGCGTCCCCTTTGCTGGCCGTCATCCCAGCCCCCACCTTGTCCGCCACCCCGTCCGCCACTCTGTCCATCCCAACTGGCACCACCAGCACTTCCACCGCCGCCACCTGACGGTGAGTAGTTAGTCTTGCGTCTTCCAGACCACGGGCCACCTTGCTGTCCAAACCCGCCCGATCCGCCGGACTTCTGACCAACGTCTCCGAGCCAGACCGCGACACTGCCTTCGTCGGCTTGCCAGCCGGACTGGCCCCCTCCACTTTGCCAGGGACCCCCGCCGCCACCACCGCCGCCTCCGCCGCCGCCAAACTTTCCTCCTCCGAAACCTCCTTTCTGGGCCCAGGGACCCTGGGAACCCGATCCGCTTTGATCCCATGAGCCTCCGCCGCTACCGCCGAACATATTCTGTGCCCAAGAGGAGAGGCCGCCGTTTCCTCCGCCATATTTCCCCCCTTGAGACCAAGAACTAGAGCCAGTAAAACTCTTGCGGGTGCCGTAACCGCCGCTACTTCCGCTGCCGCCGGCTCCACTCCAAGGGCCAGATCCGCCGCCATAATCTGAAGATCCATCCCAAGGACCTTGCCCTCCACTTCCACCCTTCGAACTTCCGTAACCACCCGCGCTTTGGTCCCAGGAACCAGATCCAGATGATCCGCCTCCATAACCACCTTGAGCCCATGATCCAGATCCTCCTGAATATTTCCCACTTCCTCCGGCCCAGGGCCCACCGCCGCCACCACCACCCTTTCCACCACCAAAGCTTCCGCCATCCCAGGGACCAACCCCCTCCGCTTTGTTTCCCTGAGCCATATGATCCTTGATCCCATGGTCGCGCTGGTCCAGGGAACTTTCCGAGGTCGGGCTGAGAAAAGGATTTTGTCCCGAAAGATTTTCCTTTCCCGGAGGACGCCCATGGCCCGGGACCAGCACCTCCTCCTCCTCCACCAAAGCCGCCGTATCCACCTTGGTCCCACGAAGCTCCACCTCCGGAGGTTTTGCCGCTTGCCCATGGACCCGACCCTCCGCCGTAACCCCCTTGACCTTGCCCCGCCCAGGGACCTGCGCCTCCCGACGATTTTCCTCCTGCGCCAGCCCACGGTTTCGATGCGCCGCCCCCATATCCACCTCCCGATCCCCCTTGGCTCCACGACGCAGCGCTTGATCCATATTTACTTCCGCCGCCTCCTGCCCCAGCCCAAGGTCCAGATCCCCCGAAGCTCTTTCCGCCATTGAAGCCTCCGCCTTGAGCCCAAGGCCCAGCACCACCACCGCCACCTTTACCTGCTCCTCCGAAGCTTCCAGAGTCCCAGGGTCCGGACTGTTTCTTTCCGCCTCCAAATCCGCCTTGAGCCCATGGACCACCCCCGCCACCTCCCCCTTTACCACCGGCAAAACTACCGAACCATGGTCCAGCGCCTCCTTTACTGCCACCTAGTCCACCTCCACCTTGCGCCCACGGTCCGGATCCACCGGTGCTATCCTGCTGCCATGACTGAGCTCCCCCATAGTCCTTCCCGAAACCTCCACCTCCTCCTCCTCCTCCCCCTTGAGCCCAGGGTCCCAGCCCACCACCTCCACCTCCCTTTCCATATCCTCCGCCCCCTCTCCCTCCACCGCCACCGGCCCAAGGTGCAGGTCCACCACCACCCTTCCCATACCCTCCTGACCCTCCTTGAGCCCAAGGCCCCTGCGGAACTGCCGTCCTTCCTGCCCAAGGACCTCCTTGCGCGTTCTGCGAAAACTTCTTGCCGCCTTGAGCCCACGACACCCCTCCTCCTCCTCCTCCACCATAACCTCCTCCGCCATAACCTCCTCCGCCGTGTCCTCCCCCACCGTAACCTCCTCCCCCAGGACCTCCTTTACCAGCTGCACCAAACTGTCCCTGGGCCCATGGTCCTCCGCCAGAGCCACCACCCCCGAATTTTCCGCCACCGTAGCCAACTTGTTGGTCCCAGGGGTCGGCACCACCTCCTCCAAACTTGCCGCCTGAAGACGCGTCCCATCCACCTTTTCCACCGCTTCCACCACCACCTTGGCTCCAAGAGGCACCGGCGCCACCGCCACCTCCATATTTTCCGCCTCCGAAGCCACCCCTTGGTCCCAGGAGCCAGAGCCGCCTCCTCCAAATGACTTCCCGGAGCCGCCATAGCCACCGCTGGAGCCCTTGCCTGAGCCGGCCCATGAATCGGAGTCACCGCCATAGCTCTGTCCTCCCGATGACCAGGAACCAGAGCCGCCTCCACCACCTCCGCCACCAACACCTTCGTACCAGCCTGCCTGGGCTGTGGCCGCCGACTTCAGTGGCTCGGCAACGACTTCAACTTTCTTGGATTCGCTGAGCTTTTGTTCGCACCGAACACTCGTTGCACAGAGGAGTAGCCAAAGCAGGAACATTTCCTGGAAGAGGAATAAGGAAAGTTTATGTCACCAGCACATGGTGACTACCTATTTGATTCAGTCCTAGAGATCTTAACTCCCGACCCCTGATGATCGACAGAGTATATTCATTAGTTTGGCAATTTAAGATGTGATTAGGCGATGCGCATGGCTCTGTGAAGACAAACAAGCCTATAAATATAGCTCTGCGTTTTTGTATATGTTTAATTCGTGTATAATTGAGTTAATTTGTTCCTGTCGTGTTCATTTCATTAAACTAAACAAAAAGCATGCGCAGCATATGGGAAAATATTTGCTACAAAAGCTATGTGCGATGTATTCTCGAAGCCATCAAGCACACTGCACTAAGGGTTTGTTTGTAGGCACCCCCCCCCCCCCCCCAGTTTGGTACGAAGAGAAGTGAATAGAAAAGTAGCCTGAAACGGGCAGTAATCCTGCGGCCCGTTGGGCCTTACACTATACTTCGTTTCAGTCTAAGTCCAGAGGCAGCCGATGCTACGAAATGGGACCAGTTAAACAGCGTCAGAAGCGCAAGTCACAAGGCCTTTTTTTGTTTATGATTGGTTCTGAGATGACAGAACACATAAAGAAATATGAGGATCACCAAGATGGTGTGCTTTTAACGCTGTCTGGTTGGTCCCATCAGCTCGTAACGTCGACTGCATCTGGACTTAAAGTGAAGCGAAGTATAGACCCGCATGACCCATATTAGGCCCTCATGAATTCCAGTTTCAATGCTTCTTAAATTTTGTCACTACAATCCATTCATGGGTACTGTCCAAATTAGTAATCGTTTTTGGTAATACTGGGGCTGCACAATGATATAAGTAGTCCATGACCAGGTTTTCAGTGCCAGAACATACATTGAATGACGCACGCATCTCCCGGTCATGTCTGGAGTTCTATGACACTCTCCTGTATTTTTGATTCAAGTATTAATCGCTTATGTATCTTGCAACGGTACTCTTGTACCTTCTGCAGTTCCCATGGGGTTTTGTAAGCATATTCGCTGACCTGCTTTGTTTACAAAGCCTTCGCCGGGCCCGTGTCTTGTATGGTGCTGCTTAGAGCACACAGTTCCAGTAGTCCAGCCTTAACCATAGTTTAAAATAGCCCCAGACGACATAGAAGAACCTCGGTAGCGAGCTTCGAGCACAAAGACATCACAAAGGGAGCGAGCGGCCGTTATGCGCGGCCCGTTCGAAACCTCCGGGACGCGAGAATGACCGAAGGATCTTTGCACCGGCACTCATGCATCCCGAATCACTTCCGATGCCAGTGAGTCGTTGTCACGCTAGACCGCCCATGAATGTTGATAAAAACAAGACTAGGCGACACGAGGGACCCAGTGAAAAGTGTGTTGCATACAAGGGAACCAGGAAAGCTATAAATGGAGCCGAAAGATTCGACGACGCTATTACGACAACAGGTCTTTCGGCTAGGACGAAATAGAAATTGCGTCGACGAGATACAGCGTTTCGCTTGCACTAGTAAGAAGACGGAGCTTACACGAACGAGGATGCAACACTGCGGCCACGGCGGTGATATAAGTGCGGCAATGTTTGTTTTTAATTTTCTTTTGTCAGGTGCAGTCGCTTTTGGTTCCGTCTTATTGCATGTTTGGTGGCGCCGCTTGAGCAACAAAGGACTTTCGAAAGAATGATTGTCTCAACTTTAATTAAACCCTATCTCTTCATCGCGTCTTACGAGAGATGAGGAGGAAACTCCAGCCACCCCGCAGTATTCGGAAACGCCTAGGCTGCACGACATCTGCGAATTTGAGCTATGCTTCCCTGAGACCTAAAGATTATTTCGAGGCCTCTCAAAGGAAGCGTTATGCTGTAACGGGCTACGTTTACTCCGAGAAGTATTGTGTTAGAGGCATTTTATTTGCTGTCACTGATGTACCCAAATCCAATGCAGACATTACAAAAAATACAATATTTCAATATACTTATTGCAATTTTATTATATTATTTCTTGTACCAGTGCATTTTTATTTTTCTTACTTGATAACGATAAAGTTTTACCTTCATCTTATGACAACTGGATTCATTTGTGCTCATCACAGCGGCAAAAGTGGGAGTCGCAAAAGCGGCTCTTAGCTGAAAATGCTCTCGTGCAACGAGAGCGACTAAAAAAAAAAGAAAACTATGAGATCTAGCTCTTGGCTCGAACTCTGGTGGGCAATAGAGGTGAATGAAGTAACATAATTTATCCAATATCAAACCGCACTATAGGTAGCTATCATCATGAAAGCACACCATACTTTGTCTCATCTTAAGTCCAAACGCAGCACACGCTACGAGCTAATGGGAACAATCAAACAGCCTCAAAAGCGCACCATCATGGGGTTCGTCATGATACAGTACGTGCTCTATCATCGCTGAACCAATCATAAACGGAAAGGCCCAGTGACTCACGCCTTCGACGCTGTTTATTGGTCCTATTAGCTCGTAGCGTCCGCTGCATCTGCACGTATTTGAAACGAAGCATAGAACCCCTGGTTTACGGGAATATTTACCGGGATATACGAGATACTGTTATATACGGGTGTGCTATTAAAGCTTTCACATATTTATTCAACCTACACGTCTCTCGGAGCAACGCAAACATGGCACCTTTCTAATACGGCTCATGTAGACTATTGAATTGAAATTTGTTTGTGGAGCATATCATTAACCATTGCTATATCGTCCACATCTCTGTTCCCGCATCCTCAAATCGCTATTTATAGTTGCACCTTAAACGGTCCAGTAAAGAAAAAAATATCCAAAGAAGATGCCATGTCTATTGCCCCACATATCACGCTTTTTCATTCGGCTTTCGTAATTTCCTGCACTCACGCAGACGCGATGCTGAACTGCACTGCTACTACGTCAAATCAGATTAACCCGATGGTTAGTCTAGGCTGCTTCCCAAAAACCTTTTGGCTCGAAAAAGCGGTGAGTGAAAACGGTTTAGGTTAATCGCTACATTCTAACAAAGAAGAATGCCCACATACCTTATGGCTCCATAAAGCGTGCTCGGAACTCGGACAAGGAGAACAAACAGGACGATACTACGCCTCATGTTTAAGACACAAATGCGCGGCTTGTTTAACAGCTGTAGTTACTCACTTCCTAAGGCACAGAGGGCGTGGTAGGCCCCGAGTGCCCTATTATAACTCCGCAGCCAATGAGAGTGGGTCCTTAGCCGATAATGTCGTCGAAGAACGCATCACCAGGCAAGAAACATGAATATAATAAGCCGCACACTGCGTTTCTTAAAGAGGTCCTCCGGCGATTCTCTGAGCTACCCCAACTAACTATATCTTCAGAATCACCGGCCCGGGAAATTCATTAGGGTTATTGTGAAATCGGCAAGTGAAAACGGTGCCAAAATCCAACATTCAAATATGCCCGCGTCTTTCAGTGCCGTGTGGGTCAAGCAAAGTTACTTGAACAACTAAGTTGGGAAACCTTAGAGCCTGCTCTGAATAAGTGGCACCGATCCGTACTTGAGAACCGAGCTAATGGCGATTGCAACGCCGCCATTTCTCCCGCAGTGGCCACTTGGGGAACTGCACGGCTGCTTAAATTGGTTCGGGAGTATCGCATTCGATAGCGTCCGCAATGACTGGTCTATCTTGGCTTTAATCGGCCATTTCGGCGCCGAAACATAAACGCTGATGCCGACCCCCGTCCCCTATCGGACGCGAAGAGAATTACTACCGAAGCAAGGATGCGCCCAGGTCGGGACGCGCTGCCTGAAATCACCGGTGAGACAGGGTTGTATAAAAACAATCTTAATTGCGCCACGAAACCTTGAAAAAATTTAAGAGTTCAGAAAACATGACAAGCCTGTCATTTTGTACTAAACTCCAATAAACGTTCATACAAAAAGTTTTTTCCGTTTGTTTCTACGTAAAAACAAACAATTGGGGGTTGTGGGGTATAGTTATACAGCGTGTAGTTTGTCAGCCATTTAAAGTTGCGACGAGTCACTCGCTGTGGATGAGCAATTTAGCCAGTGCAGTACAACCGCTAGCCTGGGGTCTTTAACGTGCACCACGCAGTAGTGATACACGACCGCACGCCGGTACGATGCTCATCCAGATCGAAACGGGGCTCGAGCCCAGGATCCATGAGTTCTGCAGCGCGAGCTTTCGCTCCACGCGCGTCGAGCTGGGTGTGCGCTTTAGCCCACTCGGCCACCGATCCCCCCACGTAAAAACATGCGTTCTAAAAGTTTAAGGTAACCACAGTAAAGAAAAAAGATTGAGTCACCATCTTGGCACCTCAAGCCTGGGGATTTCGGTACTCTCGGAACATTCAATGACTCTAGCAGGAGCCCTATAAGTCAACTTTTATGTTTCAAATCGTCGCCAAAGGGTGGCGCTAGTATCGTACTCAGCTCGTTTTCGGTGGAAGCGAGCGGCCCAGGTTTTGACGATGTGTTTCCCAACTGGGTGTTTTAGTAACGTGTAACGTTGGGGTTAAGGGAAGGCAAGGCTTGCATTTCGAGGGCCGGCAGCCTAAATATGGACAATGCCGAGCATTTGTTTCCTGCTGCTGCGCGGGTGCTGAAGCGAGCTTCCAAAGTATTCATTTGACACCATGAAATTGCTTGTAATCAGTTGGGAACAAAGTGTATACAGTACAAAGAGTGAACCCACCCCTGCCTTCCCCTGTCCTTCCTTTTTTGTTTTGTTTCGAGTAGAGACGTTTACTTTGAATGAGACGGTGAGGACCAACATTGTAAATTCAATAACTTCGCAAAAAAAATTATTTTGGCCAAATATTTGCGGGTTTTTTTGGCGGTGTTTGTTGGTGTGTTTAGCAAACCTTCAGGCAAATGGGGGCTATGAAGAGAACGCCAAGCTACCCCTTTCAATTGTTAGTGTGTACAGGCACATCACCTCTGAAGCTTTGCTCATTACTCGTCAGTACAAATGAAGCAAGATGTTCTCGTAGACGTTGTTATGTACATAGGATTTACTTCAAGAACAAACAATGTTTAGGCTATCTAAGGAACTCAATAACTACAGCACACAATTTCAGTGAGCATATAGCACTGTCTCACATCACATCAGGAGTCAAGGCATCGTCCACATTACACGACACTCCCAGTGTCAGTTCCAAATGGGAATGCCCTACAGCCCATTTGTAAAACCCTTGTCAGAATCAAGTCGCTCGGGAGCCGAAATGAATTCTAAATACCTTGCTTTCACCGCGTACCACCCTACTCATAAACCCAAATAAAGTCTACTCTTTAGCAAGTTCCTGCTTAACACAAATGGAATAAATAAACTAAAAACAACTGCAGCAAAACAAAACAAAAAAATTAAAAACAACACCACTTTAAGTATTAGCTAGCACTCCAACCGATTTAGAGACTCTTAGGTCCAAAGTCCTGGGAACTCGAAGAGCTCTAGCCACTCCTATAGCGATAAAGAAGAAGACGAAGAAGAAGATGACATGGATGGAGGGAACAGTACCTTGCCCGTGCTAATCCCCGGAGAAGCCATGGTCGGGCGTTTTGTGGCCATGCCTGAATGGCCGTCCGTATATATACCCCGGGCCGTCCGAGGCGGCGATGAGGGGCTCCCCTGACGTCGTTGCAGGTCATCGCGATGGAAGGAGGCTTGAGAAGGGAAAGTGACGGCTGGGACGACGGAACCGCTTTCACTTTCCTATGGTCCCCTCCTTCTGGCCGGGGGAGGACGCCAAGAAGACGTTTCGGTGCTGTCTCTCCTCTCTCTCGCTCTTCCCAAGCCGCTTCCTTCCGCTGATCCTACTGCTAGAGGAGCGGGCCCAGGAGCCCTTTGAAGGGCCGACAATGGGATGACCTTAATCGAGATAATCGCGACACCCGCCGGGACACATCTCCTGGGACGCGTCTTCTGCAGGGGCGGTCATCGCGAGGAAGCGCCGCTGCCCGCTGCTGGTCTTGTCTGGACGCCTAGTTGAGAGGAGGGCCACTGGCGACGGATTGAGGAGTTTGTGGTGAAGAAGGTTCCGTTCATATCTTTAGAACAGAAAGAGGAGAAGACTGCAATTTGTATGTAAATGCTGGATATGGTTGAAAGATCCTAGAATTCTCGATACGTTTAAATGTGCTTTTACATTAGTTTTCGGTTCTTGAGACCAGATTGGAAAAATACTTTAAATGGGTAAAACCCAGTTTCCCGCAGCAAAGTTTATCTTGGCAAAATCAAAATTATGCTTCAGCTCGGTTTGCTTGTCCTAAATGGTGAAATACAAACAAAGGTTTAACAAAGCTGTTCTGTGGATCTTGTTACCTTGACTAGCCTGTGATAAAGACCAATTAAATTCACGTGCCATGAAGACGCAGTGTCATAAAGACCAATTAATTTCACGCAGCCAAGAAACACCATGTTCCGTCAGTAAACAACAAAACTGGAGCACGCGTAATCACTCAAACGCCTTCCTTTCTGTACCACAATTACAAAAAAGTTCATGCAGGCATCATACAATACCTGCCACCTGTGAACAAGAAAGCAAGAGGGCATGTAATCACTTTTACTTCAAACAATGGATCTAAAAATTTCGCTTTGTTTTTGTGTGTAATTTCTGTGTCACAACAAGTTCAGTAAGGTCAGTTTCACAGGAAAAGGCGCCAAGCTTCCCACATTGCTAATGGTTAATTGAGGAGACAATAGCGGGTTCTATATTTAAATTTCCCTCTGGTGCTGCGGTCGCTCTCCTTTTCCTTAGCTAAATAAAAAGTTTCCAGAACGTTTGTAATGTATTGGAGTGCACAACTTAAAAATTCCGCCACCTTGTTTACAATATGATAGCGATTACACTCTGTCACCAGTATGTCCCTGACGAACAAATGCAGGCTGAACATTTCTGCGATTTCTTGCCCAATATTTGCACATTCTCCACTCTCTGTCTACCTTGGAACGCTCATTTCTTTCTCCCAAAATATAACCAACGCAACAAAAAGGGACAGCTCCGACAGCAAACAACAGGAGCATCTGCATCGCTTCTGCCCTTCAGAAATGCCAGAGTCACCTCTCTCTATATACAAAATTGTATAGGGACAAAACAAAATATAAAAATCAGGGTTAAAGGTTTTCGGTCTAGGTCAGACCACTGCCTAGGTGAGCGTTCGCTTGACCCACACGAATGCAGCCACCGTAGGCTTGAAAACAAAACAAAAAAGAACACACGAAGCCGCCGTAGTGAAGGAAACGACGTAAAACGTGCTCAGACAAATTACAGCTCTACATAATTTCGCCAGGCAGGCACACGCGCCACACACACATACACACACGTATGCACACGCAAAAATCATTAAACAGAGAAACGGGAGCGAGACACTATTCATTTTCGACGCCAATCAACACAGCTTGAGCAACGTTCCGCACTCACAAGAACCTGCACGCATATCATCATCTCGAAAGAAAGACAGGGAGCAAAGCAAGAATGAGCAAACAACGGTAACGTGACGGGCTGCAGACCCGCTGGCCGCCGGGACGGTGTCGCAGCTAGCTTGTCGTACGCGGCCGAGCGCGCGAGCGCGTTCTTTCACTTCCTGCGCGGGGTTACACAGCGCTGCCGGTGCGCTTCCGAAGCGAGGCTCGGCCACCGGCCGTTTCCCACCGCCATCTTCTTCCCACCGCCACTCATTAGCGAACCCTCGTGAATGAAAGCTCGACCCTAAGCGCGAACCGGGGCAGCGAGCGTAATCGCGCGCCGACATAAACGCGTGCGGGGATCGTCGTCAACTCCTTTGTGCTTTGTAGACCAGAGCATGGTTGCGGGACGAAGCCCGAGTGACATCTCGGTGGTCGGTCGGTCTTACGTTTTGATTAGCCGCAATAATCTGGAAGAAAAGACCGGCCATCGTTACGTGAACTGTCACCCGGCCGTGGCGACGTTAAATGGATTGTCGACTTGGTTGTCGAGCATAAGTCGAGCAGCGTTTTACAAGCAAGGGGTGCCGCTCGGGATATATTTATATTTATCTACTTCTGGCTGCTCGCGGTTACGTGTCAGGAGTGTGAGGCGTTTTCCCGTACGAAAAGGGGCAGGAGGGAAGGGGGGGGGGCTCTTTGAGAGAAGGCTCTCTGGCAGTTATGTCACGTCTTCTCATATTACTGCCATTGCCACTACGCGTATTCGCGAGGTTTTGCAGCGGAGGGTTGTGTGGTTCGTATGCGTACATCCTGGTCCGCTAATGCTAGTGTGAATATTTCTCCGCTAAAGTTAGCGGAAATTCAGTGTCACGCCACATCATGGTGTCGCGTAATTACATGGCGTCACGCCACGCGTCGGTGTTTCACGAAGACCGTCCGTTAAATTTAGCTGGCCGTAAGACCGCTAAATTTATACGAGGCAGTGTAACTTTGCGCACCAGTGAGCGGTGTCTCTGCTGTGGGCACAGTTCATTTGCAAGACACGACCAAGAACCGGGAATTTATTTCGCGCTAGGCCGGCTATTATTTAGTACCTCGTATCCTTGTGGGGCTTGAAACTATACTGACGGGATTACTTCATTCTCGCTTACACCGGTTTTGTTAAGGACGATGTAATCAGCAACTATGTAGAACACGTTCAAGAAACAAGGTTATCAGTACTACGGCACGGATCATTTTCGACCCTCTGCGAGGGGACAGAATGCGTTAATTTAAATCAGGCCGAATGAACAATCTATAAACATTCATACGAGCAATTTGAATTTTTTCACTATATATATAACGTGATTCAGGTCTTCTCAGCAGGAACTCTAATTTAGCATCTGGTGTGAACTAAAGAAGACGCCATTTCCTTCGAAAAGACTCCATCGACATCCTCTGACAAAAGGGTATACAGCGCGCAAAAAACTGGGACAAAGTAGAAGTGCACAGATGACAAGCGCTGGTCCTGTGAGCACTTCCACTTTGGCCCTGTTTTTTCGCGTGTTTGTCCTTTTGTCAGTATGATCCAACTACCCCCCCCCCACCCCATTGCCACCCCAATTGGCATCCTCTGGAAGATACGTGATGCTACCAAAGTCCCAGTTTTCGAATCTGGGTGAGGATTTAAGGAGCTGCGTGTTCCCAAACGTAACTTCTCCTATCTTTATCGGGTTCAACTTCAAACATCACTTTGCATTATTAAGCTGCTGCAAGCCTGCTGGTAACGCTCTTTTCTTTATTTTTTTGTTGATGTCTCAGTTTTTTTAGATTCTGGCTTGAAGCAATACACCTTTGCAAGTGGAATCCCGTCTTAACCTCGAACCGCGCACCGCGGTCAGGCGGGCCTACTCTCCAGCCAGGACGTTCGCTGCTTATCGAACAATGTTGCCAAGCGTCTCTTGCCGAAGCATACACCACTGAGCACAAGAATAAATTAAAAAATATATATTTATAAAACATGCAGGTGTCCTCTTCGACTACAAAAAAGCACAAACAATTAAATAAAATACGTAAACCAGCAACAAATCGAAACATTAGAAAAATATCTGGAGTCTCAAAGCTTTCATCAGAAAGCGCCAGAAGCCGCATGGCCATTGCATCAACGATGGCTGCGCTCGTGGCAGCTCTGGCTTCCACGACGTACTGTAACAGAAACTGCGATCGTTAAAAAAAAAAAAAAAGTCAGAGCTCTGCAACCCTTAAACATGACCCGTCCTACAATATTTGATGCTACGGATCTGTGTGGATACCTCCTCCTGCGTTCCGAAACAGTGTGTCGTTAATCCTGGCCCTTGGCGACACAACAGACGCCACCATCTTGTCATCGCGCACCCCAGTGACGTGCCCCTGGCGCACCCCAGCATGGCGGAAACGTTAGGCGGCGCGAGCATCGCCCAAAATGGCGGCGCACAGGAGCCCTTCTTGCAAACGTGTATACTAACTTATTAACTGAAACTGTGCGAGCTCTCTATATTTGTGTTTCAGAGCTCGTGCGCCTCCGTCGGAACAAAATCGCGGCTTGATCGCAGGCAAAACAGAGAGCATACAAACGAAGAACAGAAGAGCGATGGAAACTGGATCTGGATCACTTCTGTTCTACCCCTGAGAATTAGTTGCGTCACAATGCTCTGTTGGAATCATCATCGGCCGATCATTTCTCGTCCTTACCAAGTGCTCTGTCCTACAAGAAGCGGCGCTGGCGACGCGTCGTCGAATCATTTGCGAAATGAACCGAAGGTCATTCAGGCCGTTACTCTTGCTTGCCCTCAAGGCAAAAATCAAAAATCATTTGTCGAGTTTTTTTGTTTGTTTGTTTGTCACCAAAGTCGACCGTCTATTTTCTTTATAATTTAATTTCCTACGAATCTAGATTAGAAAGGGCCTAACGCAATACGAACAAAGGACAGACGAAACACAACGGAATCGCGGCTCTTGCGAAAGTATAACAACGTGCAGGGTACAACGGGAAGAAAGGCTAGAGAAAAAAATGGAGGTACCTCCGTCCGCTACGAAGCGCTCTCTTGCGAAACCTGTAGGAACTGTATGTACATCCAAGAGGAATAAAATCCGTCTCGTTTTTCTTCGCCGCTCTGGGCGTCTTGATCGAGCGACTTTGAATGGCAATACGGGTGGGCACTTTTATAAAGATCGAGTTTTGGATGTTGTTGAGGCTTTGTTCTAACAACGTCCGTATCCTTAATTGGTGATTGAAGCAGCTGTTTCCCGAGACGACTTCAATGCTGGCGCTCTATTGTCCTAGATTGGGTTGGAAATGTTTGATGACGACTGCCTTTGAGCAATTGAAATGAACTCCAGGGTGCATATTGGGTATTGAGCGTGGTGTAAAATTGTGTAAAAAATCTGGGGCCCTCGTTCGCCTTATTTCGATCACGTCACAACACGCACCCTTACTCAAATGGACACACCTAGCGGCGCTGGCGGCTCTTTTATCATTCCACGGCCTCCCTGGATTTAGAGGCTGAACGACAGGTGGATTCAAAACAGGACCTTACTAGAATCACAAAGGAAGTTCACATTGAGCATTTTTAAGTCATATGCCAAACTCGCGAAGTTTGTAATAAAAATTGGTACTAGTTACAAATTCAATTGTCACGATACTTACCTTGGTATCACACGTTTTAAGTGTACCAATAGCTTAAAAACACCCTGTAGAGATTATCAAAACCTTAAAGCCAATACAAAGTAGCAGGAACTAAACCTAACTCTAATGCTTTCCTTCGTAGCCCCCACTGTTAACAATCCCAACTCTGAGGTAGTTTCTGAAAACCTTTATTGTTTGGAGCCGCATGAACTACCACTGTTTTCTGGTTTCCATTCCTTATCGTCTAACGCACAATCATATATTTAGATAATCCGGAGGCTAAATAAATAAAATATTGTTACCACGCAACGATATGCGCACTCTGAATTCCATGTCTGTTCAGTTGAAGACACTTTTTATTCCGCTGCTCCAAAGTTATGTTTAAACTTTTTTTTTCTACGTTAATGCCTCAATGAAAAAACCCGGTAATAAAAAACTTTGCTTGCCCATGAACGTCTCTAAGACGGCCATGGTTCCGGTTATGGCTAAACTGAGCCTAATGCTCATCCGTAATTAATGGCACTGAAGCGCCCCTTCAGTGCCACAGAATGACGTCAACATCGGTTTCGGTATACGGCGGACAAAATACGGGACAGCCCCAAAAACACATCCACAACTCCCTCTCAAAGTTATGACAGGATGCGAGAGCGTGCGCTTGTCACCGTAACCTTCCTACCGCACTTCATACACTACTTCTTGTCTGCAGACTCAGGTGCGCAAACGGGCAACGGAGCATACACGCGTACTACGCAGGTTCGTAAAGCACCTCCCCCCCCGGTATAATACACAAACCGCCGTCCCCGCATCAGCGGAATCTGCGCGCGGATAATTAACGTTGGCCCATCAGATTAACTCCGACGCATCCTCGCCGTGGTTGCACAAGGGTCCCAGGCGAGAGCGGGAGCGAGCCATGCGAACGAGTAAGCACCGCGCGTCGGCACGGCCGCCTATCCGGCGCGTTGACAAATTGGCCGACATTTTCTTTCGCGCGTTTCGCCGTGACGTCAGCGAAACGCGAGCAGCAAAAAGATTGCGCGTCGCCGCTGCCGTCGCCGCTTCTGATTTTATTATCGCTGCCCTAACTGCTGCTTCCTGAGGAACGCCAGCAGAAGATATGTCGTCGCCGGGATGGAAAGGGGGGGGGGGGGGAGACATGGTCTTGTTTTATTCTCTCAAGAAATCTTGAGATTCCCTTCTTCCCGGGAAATCTGAACGTGCCTCCCATTCAAGGACCGCATCTGCGAAGGGTCCTTTTTGCCTCGATTGTGTAAAAGTGAAGAAGAGTTAAGAGAAAAACTACGAGTTTCTCCTTCCCTGCGCCGGAACAAAGAACGCTTGTGAAATGAACAATCGCAATAAGACGCGGTGGCACTTACACAAGCGGAAGAAAAAAAAAAGCGAGGGAAGGCTTTTGCGGTTTTTCGCTTGCTTTCTTGGACCCTCATGGTGTTTTTCTTGTGCGGGCGGCATCTTCGGCTTCTTTTGAAAGTTGACCCTAACCAGAGGGGACCCGCTTGCAAGAGGGACACGGGAGCTCCCCGCCAGCATTATGTTCTGCGGGCGGTCGCATTAGCTCGCCATGGAACCGGCGTAATGATAATGTTGGACATCAGATGGGAATGCACACGCGAGGTTGGAAAAAACAAATGCATTATGGGGTAAGGAAGTCTGAGAAGGCGATGCAAAGCGCTAAGGAGCGGAACGATGGTGCTTCTCTTTTGAGTGCTCCTGTTTTTGGAGCCCTCCGCTGGAGAGGTCTTTAAATATAGTGCGCATTGTTGTAGGGGCTGTATTAGTAGCGTACCGTTTGAACGACTCTGCGGGGACCGCGGAGAAATGGAAAGGCACTGGAGCATCGTCATGCTGTTAGATTTTCTTGCTTTCTTATCCTAGTAAACATCATTTAGTTTTAATCCCTCTCGCTTACATATAGTGGTTTTATTTTAGGATGAAAGCACTCATTCCAATTTCAAGAAAACAACACCGAAACCGTGGAATTTTTTTTTTGTTGAGTGGGAGCTTAGACGTTTTTTTTAATATAATTACAAACAATAATTAATATTTTTCGAATTAACTCCACGCTTACAGACTGCAAACAAGAAGTGATTTCAATTATATTGTTGCCTGTCATACAATAAAGAGAAGCCAACGTTCACCGCTCCGCAGGGATGTACTGTACAAGCATTGAGGAAGGGTATGGTTCCGTCACCGGAAAATATTACTCAAAGACTGGTGACGTTCACCGTGCCTGCGAAGGTTTCCTTTTTTGTTGTTTATGTTGGTTTAATTTGGCAATTGTTTGCACAACTATCGATAAGGATACAGAAGATTGAACAGGAAGAACGATTTGACTTAAAACTTGCCACAGTCAGTTGATACCGAATAAGGACTGAAGAAAGTATCTATACACAGGTTCCCCATATGTTAAAGCGCAGTCATAAAATAGAAGGCACAAGCTCACAGCGCACTCACTGAGCTTTATTAATTTAGTTGATAACAGACGCCCACAGATGCGAGAGAAAAAACATGACGTTTCACTTTCGGAACTTCTTGATTGGTCCTATCACCAAGTAGCATCGGCCCCATGCTGACTTAGGGTAAAACGAGGAATGAGCATTGTAATCAAATGAGCCTGGTGAAAAGGGGCATGAACCGACACAAACGTGTCCCCTTTGCTCAGTCATGGGTATATTAACGCAATGCTGAATGTTGACCAGCCATCCTGGACCTCATCAGTGCTTCAAAGAAACTAATTTGGCGGCTACGGGAACCATAGGTATGGTGGTGTCAAATTATGCCTTATCTTGGAATTCGCATAAAATTTCCTTATTTTTAAAACTGCCTTATATTTATATAAGTTTCACCTATGTGATAAAATTTTCCCCGCATCTAATCTATTCGTAAACAAAAACATAAGCATAGTTTTAAGGTATAGCAAATAATGCAAAATGACTACCAAGTACCTGCTCTTATTTCACCAGCCTTCCGATGATGACCTTAAGTTGTCTTCAAAACCGCCGGAAGGTTTTTCACGACACGCAGACGACCAGTCATCACTAACCCCCCCCCCCCTCCCCGGCTCCTTCACGCAGGTGCTAAACACCGCCAGGCAACCTCCGAATCCGAACCTGCAAAAGAACGACAGAGGAAAGCAACGACCTAGCATCCGAGCTCTTCCCAGCGCTCACAAAAGACTGGCTTCAGCGTCCCCAACAAAAGGGACCAGAGAGGCCGCCCGCGCCCGAAGATCACAATCTGGCGCCTTTTCAAGCAGACATCCCTCATCGAAACCCATTCGCACACCAGGACCTTTCCGGTTGCCGGTAGCTCTTCCACCTGAGCACGTCCTCACACGTCGCCTGCTTTGACATTCCAAACCACGCACCACCACCGACACTCAGAGAAACAGTAGCGGCAGGCGCTCAGTAGCAAACAAAGCCCCTCTTCCTATCGTGCCGGAGTCGTCCATACCTACCGCGATGGTCTGACTCCCCGCAAATGCTAATGGTGTTAGCAAACCTTTCCGACTGACCACGACGGAATCGTACCCATCTGGAAGTCCCCGGACGTCGGTCGGCCCGGGACGTGAGGGGGGCTAACCGACCGACGCTTTCGACATTCACGGCTAATGAATTTGACTCCGCGAGTCGCGGGGTATACGCTCAACTCCGTGGGTGTGTCCCCTACTCTCCGCTCATTAGTATTGCTCGGCTGGCACTGGGCTGCTGCCGTGCACAATAACGGGAGAGGCCCCTCCCTTCTTCTTCTAGCTGGCCGAGTCAGGCTACACAGACATCCGACCTTGTGTGTGCCCCGACGATGATAGGGGTAAAGGTGAGGTCGATTGCGTGCAGCAGGTTACATCAGGGGCCGGAAAATGCAAAGGAGTCGGAAATCGGGGCCCGGCTCTCTCCCCGTGGCCGGGCGAAACGCCACTGCGGCTGGCTGCTACGCCGTTTCGCGTGAATGAAGTCCCGCTCGTGACGCAATCGGCGCTAATAACGCCAGCGGTAGCAGCAGGTAGCATCATCGCATGCGCGGGCTCGGCCGTGTGTCTGTTGTCTTTTCACGTGGCGGTGTCGTTGTCGCTGTAGAGGTATCGGCACCGTCGTGTTCCCCGACGTGGACGAGTATTCAAATAGTGGGGGCTATCGATCGAAATGGGATTGTCTTGTCCGCCGACTGACGTGCCATTCATCAAGCTCGGGGGCCTCCGGAATCGAAACACGTTCGAAAGGAAACGGTGCGGCGCTGATGCTCAGTATTGGGAAACCGTTCGCACTCGTTAGTTTTTTTTGTTTTTTTTTCTAACCGGTTGCGTGAGGCGTTGAGGTTTAGAGCTGAAGTGCTTCATCGATTATGCCAGGAAGGATTCATGAGATGCACAGTCGGGTTATAGCTTCAGTTTCATTTATTTTATTTTATTTTTCATACTAATCTTGCGCCGCGAGACTTCTTGTGTAAGAAATCTAGTTCCTAATAAATATATAAGGCTTGTGTCAGTACGGTTGAAACAAGCCTCTTGGACCAATAGAAAGGAAAAGAAAAAAAGACACGTTTTTTTAGACGAGTTGCATTATACCGGAGAAACTGGGCATTTGTTGACCTGCTTAACAGCAAAATTGCATATTGTGCATTGTTGGAGAAGCTGCGTCGATTCAGCTCTACTTCAGCCTGAATTAAATTGTAAATTTTAATGTGCATTCTTAGTGTCTCAGGCATGCGCTACCGACGTTTGTACACAGGAAAACTACCTTCTTTGCGCAGCAAAGCGAAGGTTGTGTCGGATATCCACACCATCGAAACAGTCGGCATTCTAAACCGCGGGAACACGATGATTTTATATTTTATCATTTTCAATAGAGACGTAACTAGGCAGCGAGTTTCTGAACCCTGCATGCGAAATACACCGAAATGTTTTTAACTAGGCCATATAATTGTTTCAACCGTTTTATGCTTGAATTAAAACTCGGAATGTTTCGATTCTCCCCCGAGTAGGGTTAACGTAGTACATCATTTGATTTGTCCCAATTGTCACATCACGTCAGAGTTGCGGTGGTACGTTTTGTTGAAAGAAAACTCACCTGCGCTCCAAATTCAAACTTTAGGATTGTACGTGAATTCATGAACACGTATAACAAAAATCCATCATCAGCAACAGTCGAACACTCAGGATTCCAAAGGTTTCTAGTCTCGTTCACACACACTAAATATCTCGTACCGTAATGGATTCTATTTTGTTATTTGCAGCAATACTAGATGACGAGCTCAAAAAATTTAATATCTCATTGGCATATTGCGAACAAAACAAATTAAGTTACAAACTAACTCACCCATGACTTACGAACTACTCTACCGTCTTATAGATAGACTGATAGATACTTGTATTAAGTGCCTGCCAACAGCCAAGTGGCCTGTGCGGCAGTGTACTGCCCAATGAGTGAATACAGAATATAAATGCATGTTTCCCAAGTAATAAAATCAAACAAAAATGTTATCGTCTAAAAACAAGGCATGATAGATTTGTTGCAATCGTGTCATCAGACAGATTGATTGCATGTTAGGATAAAAAGTGTCTCGGCAGCTGGATGACCGCCCAGAGGGCACACGGTATCTCAAGGCCATCAAGAACTCTGAACGGTCAATATCACCATGCCCAATTTGATGTAAAAGTTAATATATCGCTATAAATTATTCTTGCAGAGTTAAAAGATTGAGGTCCACCAGAAAAGAGTTGTAGCCGTAAAAGGGGCGGTGGCCAATATGTGTATCATATAAAATACGCATGAATCTACGCTGAAAGTTTTCAATTAAATTGTTGGGTGACATCGCAATAGAGTTTTATATAACGGACGTGAACTCAAGACGCGTTCTAACAAAGTTGACAGACACTTAGGAAAACGAAACTTCCTTGTCAAACACGAAATGACGCCAAGGCAGAGGAGACCATGGCTAACAATACGAGAAACGTGTAAACGAAAATCTAAGCTCGCGTCTACAATCACACCTAGGTCACGCGCGTGTGACACTCCCTGCACTTGTGCTTCAAAGAGGGTGTAGTCATACATAACGTCTCTTTTTTTCCTAGTAAGCGACATCACTACCGACCTTATGGCATTCAGTACAAGTCTATTTGTCGCACACCATTATTATCCATTCATTATCTTCCTTTATGTTTAAGTAGCTTAATTGCTGACTTATTAAGAATAAATATTGGTATAAAAATCTCTGCTAGATTGGTCACTGAACAAATAACACGAAGGACCCTCGTAGGATTGAGGAATTTTCAATTATGTTTTGAAGAGGCAGTTTCCGATATAATTAGCCACAGAACGCGCAGCTATTTGAGAACGTTTCTGTGAGGCAGAAGGTAAGCCCGACTCTTGGTGAAAGTCTAGCCAGACGACGTTTTGTGCCGAACAGAGTGCTGTGCCTTTCCACAACCGAACGCAGTGGCCAAATGGCCCGCTTATAGTTGTTTTTGTTTGTTCTGGGGTCTATAGAAAGCAACGATCGCATTCGACACACTTTCTTCTTTTCTACTCCTCTATACGATTCTGCGTAGCTTCGAAGAAATGAACCATCCGCTGACCGAGAAGCAGCAGCAGTTGAAACGTTAGGACGCGTATAGTCAGAGAGGTGATAACGCTAAGTACCATAGAGAAAACACCGCACGTCCGATATAGAGTGTAAGGGGGAGGAGTGGGGCGACAACGAAAGCAGTCAACATTCATCACCTTGTCAAGCCGGTCAGACATCCGAGCCATTTCGACCGCTCGATATAAAGCCCGGTCAATAAGCGTTAGTGAACTGCATGCTGAATGTTTCCTCCCTTCCCTCTCCGGGTGCTGATCGCGCCTGTTCTTTAAGGTGGGAGTTTCTCCACTCCGTTTCAATTCAAGTCCGACCATACCCAACACTACGATCCGGTGGAGATAAATTAAGTAGCCACAAAAGTGCATCGTCACGCCGCTCGTTTTTTTTTTTTTACGAGGGTTCACTATTACTGGCCAAACCAATCACGAAAAAAGAAGGGAAGTTCGCGGTGCATGTATTGAACGTGATTGGTCGAGTCGGTGAAAGCAAACGCACCAGGGGGATGAACGCCGCGTCGATGTACTTTTAGGTGATGTTTGATTGGCCCCATCTTATCACAGCACCGGCTGCGTTCGACTTGAAGTGAAGCGAAATATATAGAATGCTCGTTAGCCCCCCGCCTCCCCCTGTCAGCCCGCAACTCTGAAAAGAAAAGCTTTTGAAGACGGAGAGTTTTAATTGGCACGAAATGCCGTCACGTCTCCGCTGCGTGTCCTATCAACGAAAACGAGATCCTTTGCAAACTAAAGAAAACGAGAGCGCTAAGCGCCGTTATCTAACCGCAACTTTGTCCGTACTTTTCGCGTGTATACGAGCTTGGATCAGATTGAGAGGATCTCTGGTTTGGCGAGCAGAAATATCTCGTCGCCGAATCAGCCTCCCATCCCCCCACGCAGGTTGACTCGGGCAGAAAGCGGAATGGGACCGGAATCGTCGCTTCACCATAAGGCTGTGAAAACGACTTTGAGGGGGGACTTCAACGAGGACAAAGACGACGATGCGTCTTTGGAAGAAGGAAGACGAAGAGCTTTGCTTTCTTTAATGGTTCTCCGAAGAGGAACGCGGTCGATCTGCACGCTATCTGAGTTGGAGCTCTTCGGCAAGGTCGCACAAAACCACCAGCGAGGCGCTTATATTAATTCTCCGCTCGAACGAAAGCGGTTTGAGCTCGAGCGAGCTAAGGTGAGGAGACTTACAAGGTGATATTGACACAAACTTGGGACGGCAGGTAGGTGGTCGCGAAATCGAGACAAAGATAGAAATGAAGACGTTCTCGTAGGCAGCGAGCGGGAGAAACCTTGGATGACGATGAGAAGAAGACACATAGTAATTAGACAGACGATGCTTAACTGCTGACCTGGTAATGATTAGGGCAACGAGAGTTAAAGGTGCCACTTTACTGAGACGCGAAATATCTTCAGTATTGATATAACAAAAAGACGCTCTGCGAGACAGACGGTTCGAGCAGGGCATTGACTTTTCTACGCATTTTGCACTTAATATTATTTAAGAACAACAACGTTTACCACCAAATTTAATAGGTTTTAGACACGCATTTTATCACATCAGTAAAGGGCAGATAATAACGTTTTTGTTAGTAAGATATAAACAAACATCCGCAATGGCTGCTTTGGGCCGACTGTGCCACGTTTAGTACATGCCACAATCGATTCAGAGAGCAAATCCCAATAGATTACTTCCCGAGTTGAAGAAAGTGCACTCGCCGAGAGGAAAAACAGAAAGAAGACGAAATTTCTTCTGCTCGGAAGTTGAAGCCGCCACTTGCGGGAGTACCGACCTTGCGACAACACGGCGGAAGTAATGCTTTCCGAGGTAGGCGAGCGCAGTATAATCCAGAAAGAAAGAGAAAAGCGGGGCAAAAGTATAAATATGCACAAGGTATACGTAGAGCGGGGAATGTCCACCGCATTTCCAATTGCGCGGTGGTTGTTTTCGTTTACGTCCGTGTCAACAGAAGAACGGCACGTATATGCATAGGGAGAGCCGCAAGCACTCTGGCAAGGGAACTCGCTCCGACGGGGCAGCGAAAGGAGTGGAACTTATAAGGAGGGAACGGCGACAGGAAGAGTTGGAAAGCCGGCGCACTCCGGTCTTGATTAAATCGAGTGGAATTGGACGGCACTTTCGTTGAACACGATTCGGCCGCTACCTCGCCAGAGCCGAAGAGAGCCTGGGGTGGCATAACCGAGTTAACGTAGAGAGATGCGAGCGTTGCGGTTAAAGTGCACGCTCGCTAAAAGCCGCCTATACACATCCTGGAATATTGCGCAAGCCCCAGAAGTATACGCAAAGAAAGAAAGAAAAAGGAACCGAATTGAAGCTACAATTATGTGATATTATTACGTACGCCAAGAAGTTTCTGACGAAATGCCGAGACTCGGCGCATCAATAAATGTATTGCTAACCAGAAAAATTTTAAAATTAAGCACCTATGGGTTTTGTTTGGCGCTGCCGCGTTCCAATTGTTATGTTTCCACTCGCCGGGTTTAGTGCGTCTCACGATCCAACAGGCTCTGAGGAAGTCACATTTCCATTGCCATCGTAGACAGCCAAAAGTAAGACGTCCAAGGAGCGCTCCTGCGCTTACCGTGCACGACACAGGGCTGCGAGGTCAACCGTACGCACGGAGCCTTCGAAGTGTGTTCTCGAGTCCTCAAAGAAGCCTCTGGAACTCTTCAAAAAGCGCTTCATAGTGTAAGCTAATGCAGTAGGAACTCTAAGATTCCCGCCATCCAGTCTCCACAAGTGTACACAGTTTCTCCGCACTAACACATCACATTCCGTGTCAACTGCTTTGGCCACGCTATATAATACGGCAGCGGGGCAACTTTTTCTTTTCTTTTAAGGTGGCCAGTTAGTTGCACAACGTATCACGACGCAGTTTTTATTTATTTCTTCACGATTCAACGATGTCCGTCGGTATAAGTGCAGAGAAGCAGCTGCTGTTTACTGCCTCGACAAAATCTAAAAACACAAGCCGAATATACTCTGCGAAGAAACGCGATATTAATTCAGACTTCCGCTTGTATTATACACATGACACGATACACATCTCGGTAGTGATGGGTTCGTTCTGTTTTGTAATGACGAGCCGAAACGGTCGCGTGCGCATGCAATTTGTACCAAGTCCATTTCCCTTGACCCAGATTGGGTGGCGATTGTACTCTAATGCGGTCTTGCAATCCTTGCAACGGATTCATAAAAAAGAAAATGAAATACTTTAAACTTGAGGTTGTATTATCCCGGAAAAGTAATTTCGTTTTTCTGCCTTTACAAAGCAAATAATCTTTAGACCGTGATCGTTTTTATCAGGCGTATGTACTTTCTAGGTCATACCAGGGCCTACAGACATTATTAAATTTTTCTAATCTAAGAAAATGCGCTACAATTACCACCGAGCAAAGCAATACCTTTTTGAGTATAAAGTAATCCCCTTCGTCTAAAAATAAAGAACCAAACGTTTTGAATAATCGTCTTTCTTACGGACATTACCCAAGATATTAACCTGAAAATTTCTAGCGTGTGTTTCGTGCAGTATTCACTAATAAAGTGTTCTGTGTAGGTTACGTCATACCTGAATCATTATGTGAGCTTAAACTCAATGATCGTTTTACTGAATGTTGGCGTAACTTCAACACTAATTTCTGGAGATACCGTGAGCCATAATTCCAGTATATTATAACATATCAAATTCCGAACGTCTAGGACATTCTGTGCCTTGTTCAGCTAGCGGTGGTTGTTTAGGAAATCACTTTCGAAGGCCCACAATACCGCTTATAAAGTGTGCATCGAAGCATTCTTAGCAGTGACATTGTAAGTTATTGATACCAAGGTCGTTGAAATGAAAATTATTGATTTGTTTGGTCAGCTCTTATTTTTCAGGCAATAGTTTCTTAATGGGAATCTTACACTTCAACAATAGAAAACGCTACCTTGGAAATCTTTTGACTTGTGTACTATGAACTTGTCATTAGTTTGATTACCTTCCGTTTGAAGCTACACACATGAGTAGTCGACAATCGTTCATGACCTCCGTTACTCTTAAGATAAAAGCACCAATATTGTTAAATAATAAATAAAATATCTCTGCTAGATTTTATTCGTCACGAATTTTTATTTCTCTTCCTTACAAGAAAAACTAAAATTGAATAGACATGATGCTCTCAATGTCTGAGTAAGCAGTGAACGTGCCATATGCTAGCTAATATTGCTTCACCGTTGTTTCCTGCGCTCGATACGATGGCAGAATGGGCGAGACAATTCATGATTAAAGGGTTAAAGGAAGGCTTTTTGTTCTTCGCAATTTGAGCTGTCTATTCCCATACCCATACCTACCAGTAACACACGTAAGTGATTGCACTTGTTTTCATTTCCGTATGCTATACAAGGCGTTGTGCAAAAATTATGTTTCCAACTCGTTGATTTAGCTATAGTTTTATACGCGAAGAAGCTTGTAAACATAAATATTATTGAACCAAAAAATAATAATTTCACTCGTCTTTCGCGGCAATCAAAACTCTTTTACCATTGGCCAAAAAGTAACCAACAACAAGATGCCTCGTGGACAAGGCACAACGCATTTAAACAAACATCCCTTCGTCCGGAGCTTCGTCAGAAGGACAGCTAAGGCCAGAGCTACGAAATTTGCAAATTCCAAATGTGTTTTTTTTTCTTTAACGAGGGTTTGCGTTAGACGAAGCGCGTCTCGAAGCAAGAAGCGTTAGCTAGGTCGTACTTGTTTATCCTTCAGCGCCCTGTCAGCTGAAAGGTGAGCGGAGTTTAGCACCTTCTGTTGGTCGTACTTGAGCACTCGAGCAAAACAAAACAACAAAAGGGCATTCGAAATCCCCACGCAGGCAACTGCGGCTCCCGAAGCATTGATCAGCTAGCGAAGTGCTCTTGAGGTGAAGGGTGGAGGCTTAGAAAAAACTAACGAAAGAACAGCGCAAAAAGTTGACGAAGGACAGGTAGAAGGAAGGTAATGCATCACCAACTCGCCCAAGTTACTACTCTTAGAGAAAACCTTATACGCATGCCCTGTTGGAAGGCTTAAACTAAATGTATGGCGTCTGGAATGCCTCTTTTACTTGTGCTTAATATAGGGTTCTTATTTTGTCTGCTCAATTCCTACTTCGCGACATCATACCTGTGGAGCATAACACCACCCTGCTACACGATAATGGTGACCAGGTTGTGATGGTGGGTGCCGGAATTCCCAGTCATAGTAGCGTAGCGGGGCAACTGGACATCAGTGCCATGAATTCTTCCGTAGTTACCTCTACGACCGACCACCAGGATCGCGGAGGTCTACGTTGTGATATCGGAGCCTCCGTGACTTATCTGCTTGGACTTTTGGTGACTCTGTTTAATAGATGTGTGCAGATGCTAAAAACACAGGTTCGAAACGCAGTCTGAACGATGTAAATATAGCTAAAGGAAAACAAAAACGCAGGCGAGCATTTTAATTAATTTTATGATAAAAAAGCGCCTCTTTTCTTTTTTATAGAGGAGTAAGTATGGCGTTTGAAACGCGCTTTCAAGTGATGAATTTAGGTCCCCAGAGTGCACATGCATCGTCATGACCCCGAAAATGCAAAAGCATTCCTCACAGGAGCCTCCGTGTAAACAGACGGGTGTCCTCACAGAAACCTCCTCTGTCTGCTTTCTAATGTGTGCTTCAGGAAACGTGTCCCGCTCTCCATAGCACGAATGCAAAGATGCGCACGTCATCTGAAGGACACTATAGAAAGCGGAGGCGAACGGATCCTGTAAGGGCACTCCTTGATGCTACGGAGTGTAGCGACCCTGGCATTTGGGTGCAGAACCGAGGCAGACAAGCGGACTCAGGAATCTGATGTTTTCACGATGTCTCTTCTGAGAAGACACACAGTGACGCACCGCAGCTGCGCTAGTCATAATTGCGGTTTGTGTTGACTGGCCGGCCTCTTGAAGAAGCCACTGCAGAGCAGGCCTGTGGCATATTCATTTTGGGCTGTTGTGCGCCGCCACCACGATCACGGCGGTTCACTGCATTACACAGTTGTAACGTCAGCATGTGATAATCCAGGGACCAAAATGTAAATGCGCTAATCACACAACTTACAGAGGCGTTCCAGGAATTGCAGACGTTCTAGTGAATGGAAGGCGCCTGCGACTCATGTTTTTAGCGTTTCTTCATTTTTGGTTTCTTATTTTCTGTCTGACGACATCACGCCGGTAGAATAATCTTGCTCGTCACGATCAGGGCTGTGGCACGTACGTGGGGGTGGAGTCGGTGGACACACCAAACGTGTGCCCTTCTGCAGCTCGCTCAGCAGGCGGTGGGAGTCGACACAAACTACAGCAAACAGAAAAGTGGACGTCGCCATGACAACGACCCTTGCGGTCGTTCGTCTCCTCCTCCGGCGCTTCTATAACAAACCGCCAGGATAGGGGCATCCGACAGCATGAGAAAGGGCCTCCAGCAAGGTATTTCTAAACGCGCTAGCGTTTAATGTCCTAGTGAATGCAGTCGTTTTTGGTTTGGACTGAACTGAACTGGTCTCATGAGGCCGCATGTGGTGGTTCCCGTCGTGCTTTATTCCCTGTGTTCGTTCGCTCTTTAGGTAAACTTTCACTCTTACAAGAGTCTTTTGGCACGTTTCTGATAAGACGCCACGAGGACTGGATAGGAGGAAGCTGTGATGGCCGAATCCGAAACCCCCGACGCCCGGAACAACAGACTCTCTCTCCGAAGTCAACAGTATGCGGACGGTTACGAGGTTGGAATTTTCATCCTTTGCTAAGTCGGAACCCCTGCGCTAAATGCTGCCGCATTTCGTGGAGAATGAACAAGCGACAGTTGGGACTTCTTCCTTTACAGGGCGACTTTGAATGCACGGACTGTACATGCGTCCAGCAAAACTAGGCGGCGCCTCCATTCTTCGCAGGACAGTACAGTCTCCCTCTATGTTTTCGCACTCTTGAGACAGTGACCAACCCACCACCCAACGACGCCACCAGTCCGATAAAAGCACCAGGCCACATGTCCTTCGTTGAGTGCAAACTAGGTCCATCTCTCGGGATTTACTTGCACAATTCGGGAGCTTGCAAAATTGCCGAGACGTCGGGCAGCTTGTATCTCGAAACTTTAGCGTTCGAGACCCATAGTATGCAAAATGGACCAGTCGTAGATGCGTTCTGGGCGCCGTACAGGCACTAACAAGACGATCGGGCATCGGATAACCCTCGCAAACAGCGAAGCGGCGATGACGTCGGACGTTCCATGTTGGTGAAGGCGGCACGACCCTGACGAGTTCGATCCTCCGGGTAGAAGCGAGGAAGGGAGGGCTATTGCGCCGTGCGTAACTCATCAACGAACTCAATCAGGCTTGGTACGGGTGACGCAACCTGACACCGAGGAAATAACGCCAGCGCGCAACGACCTCGTGTCTGCTTCGGTCGTCCGTATCGGCGTCTCGGCTGCCGTTCCTCAACTGGAACGGGAATTAAAGTGCGCACGGGGTCAAAGTTCCCTTTCATCTGGAAGTGTGCGCGAAAGGCACCCGTAGAGTTATAGTTTCTCGCGGCGAGGGTCTTTGGAAGCTCGGGAAATTTAATTGGGCCCATTCGGGTTTCTTCCTTAGCTTGCCCAATACCTGAGCTTTCTCGTTGATCTACTTGTAAGTAATGCAACCTGAACAAAGATACTTAGCAAACTGGAACATGATTATATCCAACGTTGATAATATTTAAAAAAGTGAATTGCCGAATGCAAGGGATAGGAAACGTGAGGAAGTGCACTCCAGGTATCATTAGTCTAAAACCAGACACTATTAGCGGACGGCTCTTCATTAAGTAAGAAACCATATATCATGAAACTTTGGAAAATTAGAACGGTTCACCGAATTGAAAGAAAAGACTTCCATTATCCTGACAATAGTAAGTTACGCATTATTTACGGCAAACTATATTCTCAGTCGCTTCTGTATATACAGCTTGTCCCCCGAACCAAGTTTTCCGTTTTGTTTTTTATAGCAAACAAACTACGAATTTCCGAGCTCTTATTCTTTGCATTAATGCAGCGCTAGCGGTTTGAACCATATGCCAAAGTTTCAGAACTAAGCCTCAATAAAAGGTTATGTGATTTTCCGAAAATTTCAAGGGAAAAATGGAGCCCTGTTTTCGCCTGTTTCCTGTAGATGGCGGCCGTTGAGCTCCATGTATTTGAAAGCTCCGTCGGCCGCCATTTTGCCATTCAAATTTTAAGGAAATCACATAACTTTTGAATATGATAACAGTTAGTACTGAAACTTTAGCATCCAGTCCAAACCGCTAGCATTACAATTGGGCGGAGAATAAGCGTTCAGCGATGCGGAATTTATTTCTATAAAACAAAAAAAAACAAAAAAAGCTTTTACGTTTATTCTTTCTTGTGGGGGGGGGAGGTTACTTCTGAATGCTTCACTGAAATGTAGTCGAAACAACGATCATTGATGCTTTTTTATTGAATTCATCTTCTGAGCATTACAGAGATTGTCATCATTATTGGCTGAGCTATGCTTAGACGAACATAGATCATTGGTGTTTCGAGTGTACAGTGATGCAGTATTCATTCAGGGCCTTTCGAACGTTTAAGGTAAGCATCTGCAGGCGGACTTATCATAAACGGTGATTGTTCTAAATTAACCGCCTTCTAGATAACGTGACATGTAATTTTCAGTCATTTTATTCCGCGTGACGTCTTGAATAGAAACATTGGAGGTTGAGCTCGAGTCATGTGATTGAGTGATGCCATTAACCAACTTGCGTAATTTGTGTCGGTCTTGGTGCATCTCAAACAATCGCTAATATGTGTTTTCCTTTAAGTCTACAAGTAGAACAAACATAAAAAAGAAACCTCTGGACGTTACCTCCCTTACTAGCCTGTATATATGTAATGAGTAAAAAAAAATCCTCTGCCATTGCTAACCAGCGAAATATCGCAAAATGCATTTTATGTTTTGCTCCTTACCTACCTTTGTAGATAGGACCACGCGCTGTGGAAAAAACAAGGCTAAGTTTCCGAATGAGGCAGGTTATATAATATATGATCATAAGACAGCAGTAGCATTAAAGAATCCACCTACCATGATTATTAAAAAATATATTAATAGTCGTAGAAAGCTCTTGCCATTATTTAAAAAAAATTTCGATTTAAATTTTATAGTAATTTCTTTTTAAAGCTTACCTCCAACCGCCACGCAAGACGCCATTCAGTAATGTAATGTATGGTGGTGATTTCGGTCTAGCTCAAGACACGTAAACTGCAGAAAGCTCAATTTAAAGCACTCAAGTTTTTTTTCTTTTAAATGAGGCCCGTTGTTCATATAGAGGATGTTATTATTACATTAAACAGTAATTGCCTAATCCATTTTCCGCTGACAAAACGCAGGTGGAGAAATTTAATTTTCAAAAACTCACCTCAACTTTCTACGCCCACAGAAAAGCAGATCATCAATCGAACTTTTACCACACACCAGAGCACTCAATGCCTCGTGGTGCGCACATTCTAGCGTACCTTCATGCACTTCATCATTCCAGTAACGCAAAGAGCACAGCAAACGCAGAAGCGCGCTCAACTTGGGGTAACGAAGAGCGCGGCGCAAAGAAAGAACCTCGCCGTCGCCTCGCCCTCCCAACTAACCGCTTCTCGAAAAGAATTAGGCCCATGTTTTCTAAAAGCTGCCCGGTTGAAAAACAAAACGAAACGAAACAAAAAAATATATGTTCCTTCCACTTAAATTTGCCGAGGGACTAGGAAGTATAAGACAGGGTATTCTCCAGCGCGGGCCCAATTAACATCTCAACGCTACCGCTTTAATTAACCATAGAGCTCGGCTGTTCCCACATGAACCGCAGCTTGTATTTGTGTCCAGGGAGCCGCGGCAGCGCTTTCCGCGGCAGCGAGGCCCATGCCTCATCTTCATCCAGCGGAGTCTGCCCAGGCACGTACCGCTGGCTCCTAATTTATTGAGCATCATGTGGCGAGTGATACGGAGCGCCTGCTCCACGAAACACGACTGAAATGGAGGACGAGGCATGATCCCATAAAAGCCGGCCGACCTGGGCTTGAAGCACAACCTGCATTATGGTCACTGACCGATTAATCAACGCAAGGCATGGCAAGCCCTGCGCATCTTATTATAGCTCCTCAGTCTATACGACGCAAGAACGGGGCACGTCCTGAGTTTTTAGGCCATCAGTAGCTATAGAAGTATACCATATTCTGCGAGGGTTAAAAGTATGCGTAACCTGAAGTCGCTGAGAGTATATGCTGCACGGCAATGCAAATTGGACCACCGATCACTGGCGCTGCTTTGATCCGTTTGACCACTTAGAAAAGCGATTGGTGCCACGCTCCAAAAATAATGCCGCGTATTGTTAAACAGTGTGAATGACTTCCTGTCATTGGGTCTTCATGCTCATTGTAACAGGATACCGACTGGTTGAACTGATCAAGGCTATGCCAACGATTGGTGTTTCTGATATACGCTGTCGTCCCTAGGGTCTCTGAGTCGAATCAAGGTTTTCTTATCGTCTCTTTGTATGCTAGTGAAAGTCTAGACTTCTTTAACTGCAACTCTGTGCTGGTGATCGAGGAGTTGTAAGAAATTTCGCCTCAGACTTCAAACCTCAAGGAAAACCACTAAAGATGAAACATAATCTGCCTTTATATCAAGATGTCAAAGATAAGTTGATTAAACTTAACAACTAGCATTTCAACGCCTCTCGTCAGTGCTCCCACGTCGAAAGATTAGAAAGGTAAATCGGGTAGTCATTCGTATGCTCTTTTCGACATTTTAATAAGATTCATGTAATTCAGGTTTATTTCTGCCTCACGCACAAATAGACGATTCGCGAATTTAAGCCTGATATGCAAACGGTTTTAATCAACAGATGCCAGATTCACAAAGAACCTCTCAGGGTACGCCAACTTATCTAAGACGTTCGTAAGTTACGCACATTGTAAGAGGTGGAGAAATCGGTATTCACGAATGCTTTGTTAAGTGAGAGGAGGAAAGCGACATTCCCGTGCGGGAAAACGAGAACTTTCGGTGTTCCGCAAGATCCCGATCACCGGGAGAGCGGGCTGTTGCTATGGCGACAGCGCCTTGGGCAACACGAACAGTCAACCGTAGAGCTCGGCATGGTTGGAATACGTAGATTTTGGATCACAACAAGCGTAGGCGGCCTTTTTGGCAAAGCTTGTTTGAGGGTCGTGTCCGTGCGGTGTAATGTCGACAAACACCACGAGATGTCGGTTTGTACCGGCCCAAATTTTATTTCCCAGCTCTGCAGAAGACGGGATAACAGCCTTTGGTCGATTGTTACGAACTCGATAAATTCAAAGTTAGCACAATTATCATTGTTACTAAAAAGAGATTGCTCGCACGATTCTGCCGATCGGCGCGCATGCAAACAAATCGCCGTGGCGTTTTCCTTGTCCTCGGGGATACAGAAGGGAGCCGACGTCCAGTAAGGTACGTTTGCACTACAAGAGTGTCAGCACGAGCCACGTAATTACCTGTTCACATTGGAAGCGGACTCGCGCTGGCACCGCGCTGTTGGACTGCGTCTTAGAAGCCGCCTCGGAAACGATCTTTAACAACCGATCATATGAATCGCTGGACCACAAACAATCGGAACTCGATGCTGACATGGTGCTCGGTGCAAGAAGGTTGGACCGGCATTGTATAGCTCGCTTAAATTGCTCTACCTCGACTATGAAAATTGCTCTACCTTGCTCTTCCGCTGCCTATAAAAACAAGGGGACGACGATGGGAAGAGACTGGCGCTCTTACCCGAAAATAGAGGTCAGGGTTCAAACATTTTACACGGAAAGAGTCCACAAAGCTCGCACGGGCATATTCTATTCAGCAAGCCAGCCGGCCTTGGGCGGACGGTCTTGGCCAGGCACGTCGGAGCAACTTTGCGTCAGAGTGCCTTCCTAGGCATAGCGTTCGCTAGCCCCTGGCGATCACGAGGTCGGTGGGCTCGTTGCCGCTGTAGCTTTTTTCGGATATCTGTGGTTCCAGCATTCATCTCCGCAGCGTGCAGTTTCGAGTACTTTTTTGTTTTCCCTTGCTGCTTGAAGTCGGGATGCACGCGGAGAGCGAAAATCAATGCCCGTTGGTCGTCGCAGCGACGTAAGCTAGCGATGTTCTCTGCCATATGAATTTGATCGTAAAAAGTGCGTGAGGCACTTTTAGAGTTGTCGTGGGATTTCATTGTAACCTACGAAAAACGATAATTTCGCTTTGTGAATACGGATTTGTTCTTAGGTTTCTTCGCAGGTACCTTTCTTGTAGTAAGATAGTTTTGTGAACTTGGCCTCAGGTTATGAGCTGTTGTCCGAAATTTCCAGAATAATTTGGAACACAAAAAGCGATAATTTCAGCTGCAGATAAGATGTGCAGTGACAACCTTGGTGAATATCTACGGCTCATCACTTGATGTGCAGGGTGGTTTTTTAAGCTTAACAGATTGGTTTTAAAAACGCTGTGAAAGCAACATTTATGCAGTTTGTGCAGGTGAGTTATACGGTCAGGGGAACATAGTACAGGGGCTAATCGTAACGATCAGTTGGACAATTAAGTAACATCTATGGATTAACTTTTCAATTGGTGAAAATCGACATATGGTTACAATTAGAAACTCTCTGATGGGTTATGAAAAACCACTAAATCAATAATTCGTAGAAATACTTTAATCGCCCGGGAACCATAGTAGTGCACTAAAGGTACCACTCCTGCAGCAGGTACAGGCCTGGGGCACTGATTAAAGACGGAAAAATTGCGCGAGCACGTTATCGCACAGGTAGCCTTTGCTCCTGCTACACACGAGCGGTAACTTTAGCGTACTACTGAACTCCTCACGCTCTCAGTCTTTACAAAAATTACTGATTTAGTGGTTTCGATGACGCCCAACAAGTTTTCTAACTGAAACCATATGTCTATTTTCACCTTTACAAAAATGTACTAACAAATTTGACTTAATTCGCCAAAGGATTGCTACGATTAGTTCCCATAGTATTTCCCCTGGTCGTATAACTCGCCTGCACGAATCACATAAGTTTAGGTTTCACGGCTTTGTTTACAAAGCAAATCTGTTAAGCTCAAAATAAAAGAAATACAAAAGCAGGTATATATTGTTATGGCAGCAACTTAGGAGGTGGCACATTTGCATGGCCATAAATGCCTCACAACATCGTTGCACTGTTTTAGGTCTACTTGGGGTTCCGTCGCAGCGCAAACAGTTTCTATGACATGTAATGTTAAATCTTTTTGTTTAAAAAAGAGGATTGCATTTTGTTTTTGCTGATAATCAAAGCTTTGAAAGACCACGCACATCTTCCTTTTTTCAGTTTACTTTCTGTCTAGTGCCAACCTCTTTAAGTCCTTTAAGAACATAACTTGCTTCGTTAATTCATTTGGCTCTTACCGAGTCGCTTTAAAGGTGCTCTAGTATCTATTCACAATTGTGTTATCCACCAAAGTGTCCAAATGTTTTCGAAGTTATAGTTACGCATCTGAATCGTTCGTTGTTACCTCGTCGTAGTAAGTACCCAGATCCGCGGGCACTTGAATCAACGAGGCTATCAACTTAAACCTTTCATCCAGGAGGATAAAAAAAATATATTCAGAAAAGGTGACGTTCAGCAGCCGACAACAACCCTCCTACAACTCCCCGGCACAAAGTTGGTAACGACTAGGGCGTCAACGACGACGCGCTAAGGTGTCGGGTCTATACACTGGCGAAAGCAACTAAAACTCTCCGTTCTCCGTCACTCGAGTCCACACAACCCACGAAAGCGAATAAATAAAAAAGAAGAAAAGCACGGCTACATCCAGTGTTCCGCGTCTTCACATCCGAATGCAGAAGAAAGGATGAGAGGAAAACCATAATATCAATAAAAGAAACCCGTTTTGTTGTCCCGCCGCGCAGAAGTAATAGCGCCCTTGGGACTGTCCCATGTTGTTTGCGCGGGGAGAAAGGAAAACACATCGTGAACTCGAGTTTGAGTTTCTTTTCGCTAGTGTCCTGGTGCCGTCGTTACATAATGCGAGCTTCAGGACTATTGAGGACTACCCTAGGGAAGAGTCGGCACGAAGCCATTCAAGTCGTGGCTGCCGTCGGTGTGGGCGAGATGTCCAAGAGATGGAATAGACCCCTTTCGAAATTCGCGTGCCGATCATTAGAAGGTCGGAACCCCTGCACAATGGCGGAACAATTGCATCGAGGAACGTGCAACTCATTCCATAAGATAGCCAACGTCGGAGCGCGGTAACACTAGGAGCCGCCGACGACCCAATAAAACAGCGTCGAAAGTGCAACGTCACTGCACTCATCACCTTTTTTGCCATCTTGTTCTGCCTTCAAATCAAACCAAACGCATAAAGTGTGGCGTGACGTCGCGGTTTTATTCCGCCATTGTGCAGGGATTCCGTAGCTCCCAACAGAGGGCAGTCTTTCGAAAGTGGAGTGTCATCTGCAGACTAGCGACGAAAACAACGACTTCGTTTTCATATTGTTTCATGGCTTTCCAGGACGATGTAAAATTCTCGCTGGGTCATGTTCAGGAAAGCCGAAGTCGGTTAATCATTTTGTGTGTGTGTGCGGATTTTTCGGCGAATACTTACGCGGTCTAAGTTTTGTTATGGGTATCATTCGTTCATGTTCATAAACCTATTGACATCTTTATTACTTTTTTTTCAGGTGTTCGTTTATTTTGGTAGTATGTACACGGCCCTACGCAATGCTGAAAACTGCTTAATGTTGAGTTGTACAGTTTGGCAGTTTCTTTTTAAATGTGAACGGCAGTTTGTAACACCGATGCAATGAATTTCGAGGAATTTCACGAACATCTACAATGTTTGTGGGGAGCTTTACGAAACGTCGCTCCACTTTCCACCAGCCGTTTGTGCCTATGTTGGTGAACCACTTCTGAGAATTTAACGATTAGTTTGAATGCAAGTAATTTATAGTGGCCTTCTTCTTTGTCGGTATCCGTCGAAAGCACGATATGTGGCTTTGCTTACTACCGAACTAACGAAGCCTGTACACCAACATATTTATATCGCACAAACAATCGCTTACTCCTAATTTTTTGTTTTGTCGAAGTTGTCCCTCGCATCCGCCAAGTCCATTTTGGTCCCCTATTCGCCGACGGCTCAAGCGCGCCAACCGGTAGGCATGGAAATCGAACACCAGTCGATGCCCCTTTGTGCCACTGGCTACTGCGACTGACGCGGTCAATGACCACGCAAAAAAAAAATTAATAATAAATTGATATGAAAACTTTTTTTTTTGACACGCAAAAAGAAACAAAACGAACGAAGATGCGGGTCGGGGACACCATTTTTAAATTTTCTCTAAAATAATGGAATTTTGTCTATTTATAAAGTTTAGTCCTCTCTTAATACGTATTAGTTTGGTGTAACTTCTACAGACTTTTGTTCAGAGGCAGAAACAACTACATGGAAGGGTTTTCTAGCACGGACTTCTAGGTCTGCTAATTTTCTATAACGAGCATGGTGCAAGCAATACTTATAATGCTTCCAATGAAGTGTAGAGCACAGGTATCTAGCCGAAAGCTGTGTACAAGCTTTCTAATTTGATAAGAAAAAATAAAGACATCATATATATAGCCTTCTTTTTAAAAGATTTTTTAAAGTTAATATTTGAAGGAACATAATTAAAATATTGCAGTCTTAAATAGATACCAGCGCTCTACGTATCCTCAAAATAATACATACAGAATACTATTATGATTGGAAGATTTTAGGTACCAAAAAACTGATCGCACAAACTGCTGAGACAACCGAAAGTTGCAAAACGAGATAAATGCATTCGAAATTTCAAGAGAAAAAGCGTCTGCAATTACGTTACATATAGCCAAACAATGGATACGGTGTTCAGGAAACATTCAAGCCGACTCACGCTGTATAATGTGACTTTTCTGGCCCCTCATGGACCATGTGCCGTCAAACGTCAGCTACGTTAGCTGTGCTTCCCACGTCGGCATTTCAGTCTTCACGAGGTTTTGGTTGGCATTTTCTTGCGGCAGCGACATTCAGCTTCTTGCTATAGTGAAGGTCTTGTGGTGTGTTGATGCCAGCAGGCTGAGAATCGCGCAGAAGCGCAAAAGTTGACGGCTTTCGAATTGACGGCGAAACTCGTGCGAGCACCCGCTGTCATAGCTTCGCTTTTCGCTTAAACGTCCCCATCTGACGCGGCACTTTTTTAACGAGAACATCGAAAGAAAGAACCTACTCGGGGCACCTGCTCTTCTCAGTGTAGTTTGAGGGACGATGATAATCCTCGCGTCTCCCAGACGACACCGGAACGCATAGAAAATCTGCACCCGTGATAGGCGGAACAGATCGCACCGCTCACCATGCTGCACAACACTGAACTCGCAGAGCCATAGTCCCGTGGTCTGTATTTGTTCTCGAAAGACGCGATCTGCTGCGTAGCGCGAACAAAACTTGAACAGGGCATCGATTGCATAGTAACAGTCGCCATTACGATGGTTAGGCTTAGCAGGTCGCGGAAAACATTCCCCCGCTGACTTTCTCCGCTTGCGTTTGCGCCGCCTTTCTTGAAACTTGCCTTTGCTCCGGTAGTTGCAGGCACAACAATCGTGCATTTTTTGTGTGTATCGTCTATCGCAAATGGAATCAGAGATACGTAGGAAGCGACAGCCTCCTGAAGCTTGCAGCAATTCGCCTAAGCTTGCGATTTTTAGAGCACCGCGAGTCATTAAGACACGTCTTTTTCCTCACTTCGGGTGCGAATATTGTTTTGTTATTTTGTTACTCATAAAAATAGGATGTCCGAGGATAATAAAGCAGGCAAAAATAAAACAAACCGACAGTTATCAAGTGCTTCAAGAGCATGGACTCTCACGAGAGTCCGAGTCTAGTGTACACGCGGGGTCATGACGAGATGGCAGAAGGAAGCTGTTCGGAGGGAGGCATGGTATGAACTGCAACCCTTCCCAATTGATCATGCGTGACTGGCCGTTCCTTGGCTTAAAGTCTCTAAGGCAGCTCGTGCGATATTTTATCTCATCGAATGACTCTCGGTTGGGTCAGCTCATTTTGACTGCCGCTGTAAATCACGCTACAAAAAGAAGAAGAAAAAGAAGAAAACAGTGGCACCCAAATTTATTTCTTATAGTACATTGCTAGTTTAGTGAAACAGCATGAAACAGAAGTTGAGAGGAGGACCACACAAACGTTGACGGTCTTCAGATCTGAAAGTTCGGCGTCGCGTCTTGCGTGGCCAGCCGCGGATAATCTTTAATGCTACGTGCCGAGGCTATTGACTCCTGGGCAAAACCCCCCGCCGCACCTACCGTTTCATGCCATTGTTCCGGTTTTCAGAGACGATTCGGTTTGATTTCTCAAACGCGATCAAGCCACGAACTGTAATCCCGGAGGTGCGGTCTCTGAGGCTGAGGTCGCCAGGCACTGTGCTGTTCACGATGCTGGCTTGCACCGCATTTTCACTTCCGCGTTCGGGACAGCGACGATGATGCGTTCCAGATGACTCGCGAAAACAATTGCCGGACATACCGAGCGGCTCCCCTCCCCCTTTCGCTAGAAAACTAAACATATGACAGAAATTATGGGTTTTCATCGTAGGGCAGTTTTCGTGCGGTTGAATCGCGTTACATTCATGCAGGACCGGTTCGCTGCGTGCCACGCGTGGCGAAGACGAGGACTGTCAAAAATGTGGAAGATATCTGTCAGAGTGTCATGTCAAATCCGACAGAATGAAGGGCACGGCCTCTCTGACTGGGTTGATTACCCAGCATTGGCGAAGTCCTAAGGTTGACAGGGTAATCGGTTCTTGTCTATAAACACAATCTTTCCACTTTGATGCCACTCGAGTGTTATGGTAGTGACGGACCTTTCCTAAAACTGAGAATAATAAAGATTGTTTTGTTACTTCTTTCATATCTTTCTTTCTTTTATGGGTGGTTTGTGTTTCACTCTACAATCTTCTCTTAAGTAGGAAAACGATTAATATGTATCAACGACCTAAAGCGGTCAATGCTGTCTAGATTTTTGTTTATATAGGTACTTTTAATACATTTGCGGGTACCGCCGCGTACATGGTCGAGTTGGCATCGCGCGCAGCTCCCGCGCGAAGGCACTGGGTTTCGCACCCAGCAGCCTAGTTTTTAAATTTATCTTTCTCTGCTCTTGTAAAAATTTTTTGAAGAATCTTGGAATGTATCGCGTGTCCCTGTCCAGAAGATTTTAGTCAACATTATCTGCCTAAAGGATGGGGTGACTGGCGACATCGAGTCTGTCACTCATTTGTTGCTGTCGCAGGATAACGCGTTGTCTTTTTTGTCTAAGTTGCAAGCACAAGTTAAAATTAAAATTAAAATACTTCATTTATTTATTTCCGTTTGGAGAAGGGAGGCATTGAAAAAAGCAACTCTGTTGCTGCTTGACGAGCTTCTGACTCCCCGCAGCCGCAGAGAGGACAGCCTGTACATGTACACAATATTTCACCAATGATATTTACTTAGTTCGCCTCATTAAACGATTATTTTCGGTTTTGCATCAATCTTATTGACTTTTATGCGTGGCAATGGTAATATGGTGACGTCTTCGCAGCTTGATTTAAAGTCGACACCTGCCTGGTCTTTCCGCTTCTCACGAGGCTGGTGTCTCGTCGGCGCCCGTTTTTCTTCCATCTTTCTGATTTCTTTAGAAATCTGCTAACTTTTTTTCAATTTGATTACTGTAGCCATTCTGCAACGTGCCTTGTTTAAATTAGGAATTAACATTAGGCGGTATTCGCTCATTGTAACCCAGTGACCCCTGACCTTTGTTTCACCTACGTGTACGCGCACACTACAACACATCTCTGGCACTGATCTTCCAGGCAACACCGCGCTACACAACCAAGAGAAGGGTGGCAGAAGTAAACAAGAATGACGCTCGCCTTTCTGCCAACGTTTTGATTGAGATGGCACTTTCGGCAGTGCCTCTCGTTCGTTTGCTAAGGTAGAGTCGTTGGCACATACAAAAACTAAGAAACTCGGGGGAGCACAGATGCCGCCGGGGTTCTTGATAGTGTCACTCCAGATGTAGGACGCTCGTCAACGGGGGCGCATCAGACCTTGCTCAGTAAGTGGTGCTGGTAGGCGCCCGTATTCGCGCCACTGACACGTAAGAAACGAATTGATCTCGACAGATAAGTTACGCAATCGCTGTTGTAGCGTTTCGCCGCGTTCCTTGGTTGAGCGGAACAGCGGTCAAAGGGCTCGCTTGTTTTGCGAAATGGCGTAAGCGTCGATAGTCCTCAATGGGCTCGTTACTGTATGTACACAGTGCTTTCTCAAGTCTTTCGCTAATCTTTATGAATCAGAGAATAAAAATAATAATTTCGCGAAAAACCCAAAAGGCCGGTAGAGGACGAACACAAACACAGCGCTGAATTCCGATACTTCTTGTTTTACTTCATAATGTAATAATACAAAAGCCCCCCCCCCCCCCAAAAAAAAAAATAACGAGTAAGACAAAAGGAGACATCCCACAACACAAAACAAACGAACAAGGGGAAAGCTTCTAAGTGAGTTTGCTAGGCGCGAAAACCGATTTATGATTTGGATGATTGATTCGTGCATTCTTGCGCACGTCTTCGCGAGATACACAATTTGTTGATGCTCGCTCGTTCCGAATTGAATGAGGGAGTACCACAAATTACATCAAGAATAAATTGTTTTCGCGGTTTTTAACGCATATATCTGGTCATGTCGAAATCGTTGCTCAGATAAAGCAGAGGTGTCTCCGCTTAATATGACCTAATATAGCCAATCAGCCACGGCAATGTTTTATTATAAAGTAAAAGCAATACGGACTGAAACATTTCAATACAATTTCTTGGAAACTGACATCCGTCACCGCCTCAAGAACATTCGTACATGGTGCACTTCTCATTTTCGCCGTAGTAACGACTACCTGCGGCACTATTTTATCTCGTGTGCATTTATTTCCACGCCTTTGGGAGAAAGCTTGGCGATCGCTGGGAAAGGCAACCACGATTTTCTCAAGGCCATCTTTGTGCCTCGCGTTCATTTAAGATGCTGTCGGACTTTGCACACTTTCAAATGCGACCCATTGACCGAAGCCACCTATCTGTCACGTATCTTTGTGGCACCACTTGGACTGATTATTTTATACTCATCGACGTACAAGTATCACTAGAAATGGACAGCCACGCCGACCATATTTGTTTTTTAATTTTTTTTTTTGAACATCGGCACTTTTTCCCCGATTCGCAATGTTTAAAGGAAAGCCGAAGACGTCCTTGGAAGAAACAAGTTAGAGGTGAATTCTAGCGTATGTTTGTCTTGTGAATTTGAATGTAACATGCGTTTGACCCAAATGTGTAAATAGGCTAAAAGAAACTAAAAAACCAACCGCTAGGTGTGACGTCATGCCCAGAGGTTTCAGCTGCCTTGCTCTTACCGCTTGTGAGATTACGCGTGCAGGGTTTTTGTCTACTCGGGTAAACCTTGCGGAAAGCGCGGAAATGTTGAGATCTCCCTATAATACGTCATGATTCTCTCCTCGCACCCAACGCTACGAGAAGGAGGGGCTTCAGCGCTATTTTGAAAGCGCTGTTTTAGCTACTTGGCGTCTCAGTCTGAAATATAACTTTGATATTCGTAACCCTAATGGCCAAATGAAGATGATTTAAGCGGTTTTTTTCTTTCCGAAATACAGAACCGCTACAGTTTCCCTCTAAAGAAATTGGCCCATCCCTAATGAAAAGTCAAATAGAGTTTAACAAATATACACTAATAACGCAATCGTGTTTTTTGAAAAAGCGAACTGCAAGCAATTAGCGGACGCCCGGTAAGACAACAAAACGCATCATCTATAAGCGGAAAAAAAAATCAGCGCCGTTTAGGGTTTTAAGGTCCGTTCCCACATTTCCGTTTGACAACGACCGACTAAGACAAGACCGGTACTTAATCCTCTTGAGACGAGTTTCAACCGGCTGCGCAGCGATGCAGCCGGTCGAAACTCGTCTCAGGAGGATTAAAAACCGGTCTTGTCTCAGTAGGTCGTTATCAAACGCAAGTGTGTGAACAGGCATTTACAATAAGGCCTCTTAAAACGCAAGTAATGCCTTATTGTAAAGCCTTCTAAGGGCCTGTTCATATGCCCGGGACTCGTTAGGACTGTGTGCCTTAAACACTTTTAAAATCGTTTACGACGAAAGAACACACTCACGCCATTGATTGGTGCCCGTGGAACACTCACTGACTGCATACTTTATATTTTTTGGCGCCTCATTCTTTCCTTCTTGGCTCTAAAACTCTTTTGACAATGTTATAAATGGCAATTTCTCATAGATAGTGCATACCACGACTTCCTGTAACCCTGACCTGACCACAGAATGGTTTTCTATGATGAGAGGCTGTCGCCAGTTGAGTGCCTCACCTTGCCGTTGGGAACGCTCGGAAAACGCTTTTCTTCGACACAAACGCTGTTCACAGCCTAAGTGTACGGTCCGCATGGCGCGCGACTGATGATGCCTGAATACTGCAGTGCTTTGCCACGCACTTGCCGTAGCGTGGAGCCAGCAGGCTCCACGCTACGGTAAGTGGGCCCTGCTTGCAGTATAGTACTGCAAGCAGGGCCCATCTCTTTCAGGTTTGTTTGGATAAAAAAAACGCACTTCTCAAACACGAAAATGCAAGGCCGTTTTTTTTTATAGCTCCAATAGTTCTTGTGTTAATCATCGAAATAAGGCGCGTTCTCGGATCACCGGTAAAAGGTCACTGTGCTTGCAGCTGGCGCCTCTAGTGAAGAATCCGTCACGCCCCTACTGACATGCGCCCACAGACTGACGAGATTCCGCGTAAAGAGCAGGTCAGGACCAGATAAAACCGCCGTGCCTTGCGCGCCTTCGATCGATATGCGGATGCCCCTTGCGGAGAGCAAGTCGTCTGCTTTCTGCGCAGGAAATGCGGTGACGTCAGAACGACGCCGAGCTCTGATTGGCTCTGATTGAAGGATAGTGGGTAGAGATCAATGCTAGATGCCTTGATGTCTACCCACTATTTTTTTTTCAATCACCCAATGAGAGTTCGGCGTTCAGACATTATTGCAACCCCTGTGCAAGAAGCAGACGACACTTGCGTTCCGCATAGAAGCAAAACATACCGTTCGCGTAGCGCCGCGAAGTCATAGCGTGACGAAACGCTGCGCCCGCGCGCTGGCATCCTCTTCTGTGGGCAGGTCAGGATGATTGTAGGTCGTGGTGTACGTACAGTTGATCTCGCAAATACCGAAAAACCTTCCTTCCATAAGTGAAATGAAGTTCCAGTGTCACCTCAGAAATAACGCCAGCACGTGCCTGTGCGTTCTTTCGTCCCAAGATATTTTAAGAGGTTTTAAAGTACAGGTACCTAAAAGAAAGCTCAAGTGCGCGAACTGGCCTTAAAACGTGCCTCCACTACAACGTTTGAGTGGAATTAATTGTAATATCTCTATGAAGGAACTCTGCGAGAGCTATATCCGTAAAAACGTAATAGCTGGATTCTAAACAAACCAGGTTTAGAACATAGCTAGCTTACGTCGGCCTCTTTAAGGGCCCCTAGGTCAAAGAGGCAAACGTGTTTGTCAACCTGCGCATAGTAGATTAATCTGATACCTGGTCGCTTTCTATGCCACTGAACGAGAATTTGTAAAGAGTATTCATCAATTTCAAAAAACATATGAAATATAAAAACAAAGGGCTTCGCTGTCACGAGCGTCTTAATATATTGCCCAGCAGCCAATGAGATTGGCGCATGATTAGAAATGAACACCTAAGAGCCAATCACAAAGCAAGAAGTGTGATTACGTGATAGACAACACCCTGCGTTTCCTAAGCTTCCAGTAACTATACAGCACAATTTTGAGGTAAGCAAAAACTCTAGCGCTCCTCTTTGAAGAAACGTGATGCAGATTATTTTGTTATTTCTTTTCTGGCCATGGCAACGAAGGCAGTTTTGTAGTATAGGCTGCACAACGCACCCGTTTCTATGAAACCCTGTTCCCCTTCTTGTCGTCCTTCTAAAGGCCATATAATTACTTCCGCGATGGCAGATGCGAACGCACAAAACACATTAAGGGCAACTATAGCCGAAAGAAAAGACAAGAGCTAGTCACTTTCTCGCAAAGTTCCCGGTGCTTTGCAGAAGCCAACGTCGCGCGTATAGGGTCAAATCGATCCTCCGTTCACAGAGAGGGGGGGGGGTAAAACTGCGCGACACGTTGATACCGAAATCGAACGATCTCACTTATGATCCCCCTGCCCGAAGAAGGAAGAAAAAACGAAAAGGCTGATCCGACAAACTCGAAGTGGTCGCTAACAATAGATCCATTTGCGCCACCCCATTCATCCAGGGAACTTGCTCAGGAAGAAAGCTCTCCAGAGCCAAATGCTGTTACACTGCTCTTCAGGTTCACATGGAGCGAAATTCGAGCCATCACCAGCGCGCATACACGACAAGAAGGCGCGGTTTCGTATCTCGTTTCCAATGCCTGATTGGTTCGACTGAACGTGGATCTAAGTCACGTGTTGCCTTACCTACCGTCGATTGGCTGCTCTAGTCGAAGCCCGGAGTGACGCGGCGTGTTGACGGTAGGTTATTGGCTCAGCTCGCACGTAGCCCTTCCTTTGGTCCATCTGAAGTTGAAGGCGAGCGTAGAAAGCGTTCCAGAGAAGCTCCAATCGAGACGACGGCGGCAGCACCCAATGCGATTTTCGTTTCTCCTTCCTCCCATGGATATGTCGACTACACGGGAGCATTGTATTTTGTTCCAGATTTTTTTTTCATAAAAAACAAGAATCTTTCGAGATACCATAGAGCTCTCTGGTGGCTGACCGGCTCTATTTCTGAATCGGGGACCCCGTGGGTATTTTTGTGTCCATGCCGATCACGCTGACACCAGCGAAACACTTGTTTCGCCCTCATGGCTAAAAGCTCATTTGAGCGAATGCTACGGAAAGCTTTTGGAGAAACAATCGCAGTCGATATGGGATGGAAAACGTCTACGGGACAATGTATAGTATCTATTCTTTCTTTAGCCAAGCAGTAAGTGTACGTTTAAGATCGTCGTGGAACATACACGCTCCTAAGATCGCGGATGTTCTTAACCAAACCTTAGCTATAAACGCAGTCGCAGACGAAAAACGCGAGACAGTTTCCTCCGTGAAAGCCCTCTCTCTACTTTAGCCAGCGATGGTTGAAGGGGAGGTGAGAGGAGCCGCCTCCACTCTATCCTCCCTGCCAGCGTTCGTTCGCTTGAGTGGAAAGAGTGGTGAACTTTGCAGGGAGTGCTTATCCTGCTATCCTTAACCTGCAACAGGTCATAGCAGTTCTCTGCTTGCCAAATGAGTGTAGGCTAAACCACTGGCTGGTGGAAAGTCCCTTGATGACTCTTCTTTTTTAAGAAGAACCTGAACATAAGCAGCTACATGGATATGTACCATCAAGTACGAGTAAAATGCGAACAGTGACGGAACTTCGAGCCCACTGCCAGCGCAGCTCCAAGCTTGGGTAGTGCTTGGTGAGGTTTGAACACATCGGAGTAGGGCGCTGCGATGTCGTGCGTCCTATTCTGATGTGTTTGAACCTCGCCAAGCATAACCCAAGCTTGGAAGCTGCGCTGGCAGTGGGCTCAAAGTTCCGTAACTGTTCGGATTTCATTTGAACTCGATCGTACATATATTTCATGTTACACTCTAAAAAGTCTGTGCTTCTACTTTCACGCACAACACTGGAGAACCAATCAGCGCAACGTACGGAGGCAGATCAGCGAATGACGATGCCGAAACATCTGTTTAGACCAAAAAACGCAGACTGAGTTATGACATTAAGCAATGCAAGCGTGACGTTTTGCATTGCTTAATGTGACAACTCAGACTGCGTCTTTTGGTCTAAACTTTTGTTTCGGCATCGTCATTCGCTGAGCTGCCTCGTAAGTTGCGCTGATTGGTTCTCCCAGTGGTGTGCGTGAAAGTAGACGCACAGACCTTTTTTAGAGTGTACTGCTACTTTACACATATAATGTCTGAGTTATAGATTTTATAAACCAGTAGATTAAAAGAAGCAGATGTCAAAAAATATTATCTTGGCCACTATTTTTTCTACATACGTCATTGGGAAAGAAGCAACAATTAGGATAAACTTCGAAGACTATAAAGATTCTCTTCAACATTGCAAAACCCGAGAGCGATGATACGTATAAACTAGACACACCATAACGGAGTTTTCTTCTTGAAGCGTAATTGTCGCAGGTTAAAAGGAGATATATTGAAGTAGCCTCCACCACAAGGCTGTCGCCTCCCACTTGTTACAATGCAGCTGAATTCCTTGCTGTTGTTTTTTCCCCAGACATCCTTCAGAGTTTCGAAGTCCCATGTTCAAAAGAATGCCAAGGACACTCTGCCAACCAACCCTAAACCCTCACGTAGTACGTCCATGCCCGAAGAATTCCAGCGGACCCCGTCAACACACGTACGGTACCGCACCGAATTCCCAGGACCCCTCTTTGGCGAGCAGGCAGAACCCAGTCAGCTCCAGTCTCTCCCGCAACGAGCACCTCGTTGAAGCGCTCGCCGCCTCCGCAAAGCAAAGTGGCACGTACAACCCGAGTGGCGACCGCCAACAACAAACAGAGTCGTGGGGAACGACACCACGCAAGACACAGACGGCAGGAGAGTTTGCGCGAAGAGTGGCCTCAGCCGTTACATACAACAAACACGCTCAAACAAACATACACACATACGTTTGCGTTCTTGAAGGGTTCGGGTTAAACCGGCGCAAACACCGATCGAGTTCAGCGCGTCGTTCCGTCGAGCTGCAACAAACGGCCCCAATTCCGAAAGCGCCCACTTGATCAACGCCAAGAAGCGCGGTGTCTGCCGGCTCTCGACGCAGACTTCGTCAAGATCGGCGAAGCGTCGGCCTTGGCGAAGGAGGAGCACAAACAATCGGTCCAACGCCTCGCACAAGGGGATTTCTTTTCTACAGAAAACGAAAGAAAAAAGAAGGCGAAGGACCATCTTCGGCCTCTGCTCTGCCGTGGAACACGCTTTGGTGTGTGTCGACGGATCTTTCCGGAACCGTTATGCGTTTGTTATAGACGGGATATCGACCTTTACGGTTGTCTTTGCAGCGTTCCCGGAATTGCGCTGTTGTTGGATATGCTAGAGAAAAACGCAGCAATCGAGCGGAGGCTCCCTGACCCGAATCATGGTCTGACTGCCACTTTGGCGTCTTCAAAATCGAGGTCACTGAGATGGCTTGCAAACATAGAGGCATGGCTCGTACAAGAAACGGACACAGTTCAACATTCCTAATTTAAGGGGAGTAGCGTGCGACTTCTTTTCATAGAAGGCATTTCGGATGTGTCCTTCTGAAGGTCGGGATGCTTTTTGAGCAAACTGTGTCGATTCGCGCCGCGTGCCGCCCGTTAAAGTGAACGTGTAATTGGAGGAAGTGGGAATTCGTTAGATGGTATTTGCTTCTTTTTTTTCTTGGGGGGGGGGATTTGTTTGTTTGTTTGTCTTTATACGGTTGTCCGATTTAGAGGAGGATGCAAGAAAGGGAACAATAGATGAAGACGGAACTTACACACGGCTTTGTGTTTATCGTTGCTGGCAGTTCAAGAACGCCTGGATGGAACCAATTTCCGATCTGCCCTTCGTTTCACGATTGCTTGTGTACATAACCGCTCAGGCCTTTATCATATTTACATGCGTCTCAAACAACATATGCATTGCTGTTTTCCTTTTTACTTTGTAAATGTCGCTAGATATAAAACAATTAAACAAAAATTTATATTACAGGCGCAGATGAGTGAACAAATGCTCCTCCTCTCTTCACCGTCGCCCTTCGTACATAAACGTCGCTGACAGTACGATTTAACCATCTAGCATTTTGATGCTAGATGGTTGTAAGCTGGGCAACACACACTGAATGTGTTACGCTCCAGACGAAACTATTCATAATTAAAGAATTTGATTATTATTAATGCACTATTTGACAACGTACGCTGTTCTGTTACACCTTTAAAAATGTGCTCATTTTGAATCGAAACTCAAACCTGAGTGTCGAAGTTTATATTATCCCGAAACGGATAAGCAGGAATAATAAAAGCACAATGATCAACAGAGCAAACATAAACTCAAACTTAAAAGAAACTAAAGTAACTTATACAAAATGGCGACCAGTTCCTTATCTAGTAGAAATAAAACTTGAGGCGCATGCAACGCTTCTGTCTTGAACGAAAACAATTGCGTCTTTACCGAACCTCCAATCTTCAGTGACCAACTTGAGGACAATTTTATTTTTGGATCAACGCCATCCGCGCGCCTCTGTTGTCAGTCCCATTGTTCGTGTTTTCGAAAGAAAGGGTAATGAGTATGCACATAAGCTTAAGCCGCCGAGAAACTCGCTTCAATTTTGAGAATCGATTTTTTTTTTGCCTCGTTTTATTATGCGTGGAGAAATTTCGCCGCTCCGCTGTGGGCTCGTACGTCGGACCTCTCTAGACTCCTTCGCGTTCAAAGGATAAAACTGCAGTACGCCACTCGATCGCGCCTCGAGCACTTAATCGCCAGATTAAATTAAATTAACTGAGTGCCGAGATACGGAGTTTATAGCCAGTGAGTGATCGATAAAAAGTTTTCTACGCATTCTCTTATAACAAATGCAAAAGTTACCTTTAGCATACTTATGTCTATTAGCATATTGAAAGTTTTTCAAGATATGGGAACCCCGCCAACCTCTTTCAACTTGGTTTTTCCTCTAGACGCGTCCTTCAAAAGGAAAGTTTTTGCGTGTTATTTGTTATAAATAATGAAAACCTAAAACAAGGAAACTGGGCAGTTTTGAGAGTGCAGGGCAAATTTGGGAATTGTTATGTGCACGCCATGGTCGTATGGAAGAGTGCACTTGCGGTTTGAGAGATTCGTAATGTAGATAGACAATTATATTTTGTGAATCTTTGCAATCGTTTTCACTCATACGACGGAAGCGGAAGATCGTTCTTTGAAAACGAGTGCTGCTTCGGTGCTCGGCGAAAATGTCAAAGTTTAGAATAAGTGAATTGTGCTAACGGTGTATCGTTCCAAAAGGAATGAAGACAAACAAAAACGCGGATAATAGTAACTAATGACAGTCTTATGCTCTTCTTAAAAGAAGTTCACGTGATGGGTTTTTATTTACTTATAATATATTCGAAAAGTGCGTATTCTATTCCCAGATGAATTTATTCATAAATAAGCATTCCGCCGCATATCGGTATCACCATACTGAACACAATACAACAAAAGCAATAAAACTTGAATGGTAATTTAGAGAAAAAAAATTGTTACTTCCTTTGTCTGGGAATAGGCCCGGTTTATAGTTCGTAAAGTACTGTCACAGCAATATAGTTTTTAAAAGAAAACTAGGATGACAGCATTGCACAAGTTACCACAATCTTGAACTAACAGAAACAGTTATTATAGATTATGGCTCACGATGTACCACAATGGCCCGAGAGACTCTTTGGGGTACATAAAAAATAACTAGTCACACTCAAACGCTCTGCCTAGGAAAGCTACATAAACTTTATGAATGCAGTTACTTACACTGAAAAAGTCTAAATAATAGGAGCGGCAGTCATTACTGGAGTGAGGCAGTAAGTTACGTACTATCTCAACTATACCATGTGAACTTTGTGGTTTTAATGTGAAATAGCATTTTCTTCACTCCATGCATGTGCATTGGTTTGGGGAGCGCGTATTCGATTAGTGAGGGGCCACAAAGCACGTGTTAAAACTAACAGAGTCCGGCGCGGTATGTTGATGGTACCTTCTCAGGGTAAATTAAATATAAGTACAGGACAAACTAAACCATGATTGTTGCTTTTCAGAAGTGCACAAGTGTAAGCTATACCTACTCGACGTGCAATAAAACTGTCAGTTTAGACATCATCTGGCAGACTGCTTCCATATTCACCAAGACTGCGCGATCAGTATCCTGGCGTACTTCTACGCGTGCTCCCATAAATAGATTCTATCACCCCATTCCTGGCTTTGAGCACTTATTCAGGGGACTTTCACTCCGTCTTATTGATAGCTGGAGCAGCTAGTTGCGCTCAGCAATCTCTCGCAGACTGCGCTTTTCAGTCGGGAAATTTCGCTATGGAGGTTTTGCCGTTCGACATGTGCATCAGTGGGGATCGTTGCACCATGCTTGGACAATCAGTGTCGCGCTCAAGAAAAGATAATTCTTGGCGCAAGGTCAAAAATGGGAGCACGCGTACAATGACGCCAGGATACTGATCATCGCGCAGTCTTGGTAAATATGGAAGCAGACAGCCGGATCATATCTAAACTGACGCGCAGAAGAGGCATATCCGTCGACCGCCTAAGACCCTCATTGAGGGGCAAGTGTACGGCGTCTACAAATAAAATCTCCGAGAGACGAATCATGAAGCAAGGATGGACGTGGTAAGCCACGACATGCGGTTGCTATTAGCTGACTAGTAGTCGTTCTAGTATCCGGACATCCGTTACGTTTCCATAGGCGCTTGCGTTCGTAGTCATTCCCAGCGGCGCCGCTAAGATGCGCTTGCAGTACAGATTGCCGCTCGTGTGTCCACCCTCATGTAAAAAACCAGAAATACTTTAAAATTTAATATCTGCGATATCTTTGAAATTACAATATGTATTTTTGCTCGTCGTGCGCCTTGCGATTCGTAGTCTTCCGACTGTTGCCACTTGGAATTGTATTTTATAGAGAACTGATATTGTGAATAGCAGAAGTTAATTCAAACTGACAGGTCAAACAATAGAAAAAATTCAGTACAGTGTTTTCGACAGTTATTTGACCGCGAGACTATCGGTGGTCTCAACTTTAATCCTGAAGGGCAGGCAGCTTCTTCAATAGCGACAGCTTCGCAAGCCACGCGAGTCACCTGCAAAGCCTCCAAAAGATGCCGATTTGAAAGTAAACACGAACAAACAAAATTGGACATTTCGACCGCGTGGGCAAAGTCCCATACCTGTCACTCTTGATCCCTTCGATACATTATGCAACGAGGTAAGGCGCTGGCGAATAGTGTACCACGAACTCCACATGTGATCTACTTCAAAGTATACAGAACTCCTTTAAAGAATAACGGTAGAAGAAAAAAACAAGAACAGAGGAATACATTTTGTCGTCATTTTAAACAAAAGGTCCTTTACCCAGGCTTCACCTCCGCGCGAGCCTTACGTTATTGTGCTGTCTCAAGACACGCCAAACTCGGATCTTATCGGAAGACGAGAAGAGGGCTTGGAACCGGCGAACAATAACAGTGGCGAAACGCAAATATAAGCCTGCGAACGCGAGCCAGCAGGATCTTTCTTTCGGCAGCCGCTTGGAGTTTCGACGCCGAAAGGTTGCGCGGTTCCCATGGCTTACAGGAGGACGTGACGGCTCGGCAAGTTGATGAACTGGGGCGAGTGCACGTAAGTACGTGAGGGGTCGTCTGCTCCCGCTTCAAGGGCAGATTGAAGTTTAAGATTGAACAATGCGTGATGGTGTCGGTGCTCCCATTTTTGAACGGACTGACGTCCTTCGTACTGGTGCCACTGATGTCGTTCCGAAGGTTGTAGTGCACGAGAGAGGAGCAGCAACAACGATGCTTGTCTAAAGGGATCGTCGAAACAATGCGAGAGGTTAATGACAGAAACAAGCTATGGAAAGCGAGGAGTGCGAGCTTCCTTAAAGTTTATGCATTTCTTTCGACACATCGCGAGCAAGATATGGCCGCTTCTTGTGTAGGTTTTAATATTTTGTAATCTACTCTCGTTGTTCCAAATCCCTTAAATTAGGTTTGTGAAAAAGCAGAAGCCTTTTTAGGTGTCTTGTTTTTAAGAGAGCGAATAATATTACACGCACGTATTCGGAACAATGTAGAGCTATTTAGGTCGGTATAGATCCCTCTCATTAATGCACCTGCTCGATTTATTTACCATACACTATATAACTTAAAGATTTACAAGAAATATAAGATGAGCATGATTGAGTCTAGCAAACATAAGATATTTATGCGATTGAAACAAACAGTAATTAGATAATTTGTCTTCAATATCAATACGCCATTTTTATATCTATCTCGCTGCAGAAAATTTTGCCTTGAGTTTCGTAATTGTGATGAGTGGGATTTCATTTTGTCTGATCGTTATATGGCGCTGCAAATATTCATTGTCCGTGCTTGCTTTCAATTTGAGCAAATGCTGGGCCTCCAGTGTAGGAAACGTGATGCATGTGTTAAAACGCTGATGAACAAAGTAGGCATGGGGAGGTCATGCCCGACTATACGATAAGTTTATAATCGACAAAAAAAATGGATCGAATATTACATTTTTGCGTTCTCAATTAAGGGCATACTGAAGGCGATCATGCATCATGCATCATGACAATCGAAACTAGTGGCGAGGTATGTTTGCTGTGATACCGATTACTTGGTCCGAAGTTCAAAGGTGTGTCAATTAAGAGCAGCCAGTAGTCACGCGAATCGAAGTAAGAGGACTCGGCAACTGCTACTTGCGCAGGTCGTTACCGAAAGCAAGGCAAGAAGGTCAAGAGGTCACGAGACCAGAACTCGTTGAGCACAAAATTTTGAGAAAAAGAAGTAACAATGCAAACAAACTCGAATGAACCAATTCGTTGTCCTATGCCCGACCGAATCCCACTAGAGCGATGAACAGAAACAAACGACCGCGACAAGCCTCAAACACATGCAGCATGCTGGCGATGGTACCTTTGGCAGGTGTTTAGTCGTTCGGTTCTCTTGAAGTAAGCACGAGTGATTGCAAGCCTGCCAAAGATATCCTCGCGTGCATGATGCTCGTGTTTGAGCATAGCCTCCTTATTCTACAAAGCCTGTCAAATTTCGAAAGACTCTGGGTTAAGGCTTGTCGCTGTCGTTCGTTTCTGTTTGTCGCTCTAGTGGGACTCGGACATCATGAAACGCACACTCCGAGTTGATTACAACCAGTGGCATGCTATGCAGCTCCCATTGGAACGCCGTCGCAGTCTTCAAAAACAAAATGGTGGCGTAGAGCAGCAGACTGACAAGAGCACACCAGTGACTTGCAGAAGGAATGTGCTTTGTCATGCGTGTTGATTGTTATCATTCGCAAAGCACGATGACACCGTGAAGTAGTTCGCCTTCCTTGCTGACACAAGTTGATGGAGGTGGGAGAATTAAATCTGTTTTGTCTGGGGTCTTTATGCATACCCAGCCGTCACGGACAGACAATTGACACACCTTTGCCCAGACGCATTAACTTGAGAAACAAAGTGCGAAGTCATGCGCTTTGTTTATATCCCACATATATTGTGCTGTTTACAACTGTATTCCGGCTTTAAGAATGCTAAAAGTCTATCATTTTGATCCATAATTGACCGTAATATCCTAAGTGAGACAACCGTAACCTAGTTTGGCTATTTGTACAGTCTGAGGCTCGCAATCTTGAACAAAAACTGATGTTTTGCAAAACATGTTCAATGCAATGTTTATTCCTGGCCCCATTTTTTGAAAGAACTTTTGGTGCATTTTTTCGTTTACATTGTTTGAGGGATCATGCTTGTGAAGCTTTTCGCGGTCCCTTGATGTCTCGTTATATATTATAACGTACAATGCGTAAAAGCGTTTACTATACAGCACCGTTGGTGGGACAGGTCGCTGGGAAAGCCCGTCAGTGTGATGAACAAACCTGGGAAACGTGTTGGCCGGCCATGCTCGTAAATATGCGGGCAGTCCATCAGAGATTCAACACACAAAGGTGCTTGCCCCTTGAAGACGCTAATGGTCGTGGAGGAATGTTAGCCGGGCAGTTAGGCACCATCAGTGACGAGCAAAAGGGAAACAGGCAAGGATATAGAAGTGCAAAATACTTTAATAAATGTATATTTATTTGAAGATGCCATTATATTTTTTCAGTAAAGTATGCATATACAATTTACAAAGCATAAAACGAGAGGTATTATATAATATTGAAATACCTATACCGGGTAATATTTTTTTATTCGAAACAGATTTTTTTAAAGAAGTCTTTACTAGTACGTGAATGCTGATTTCCTATATGTTTCTTGTGCTCAACGAACATTTGAGAGGCAAACAACCGTCAAAGTATGGTGAGTAATTGAGTAAAATTTGTTAGTTGACATTTCAATTGGTGAAAATAGATACATGGTTTTGATATAAAACTTGCTGAGCGTCATCCAAAACCACCAAAGCAATAATTTTCGAAATACTTTGAGGGCGTGGGAAGTGTAGTAGTGCGCTAAAGGTACCACTCGTGCAACATGTATACAAGGCTGGGGCTACCATAAGAGACGGAAAAATTGCGAAGGCACCTCATCGCACCGGTAGCCTTGCTCCTGCTGCACAAGCGGTAACTTTAGCACACTAGTGCTCTTCTCACGCGCTCCAAGTATTTCTGAAAATTTGATCCAGTGGTTTTAAATGGTGCTAAGTAAATTTCTAATTATAATCATATGTATATTTTCAATAATTCAAAAGGAAACTAACGAATATTAGATAAATACTCACCAGACTGTATGGTTGGTTGTTCACCCATCGAATGTCCGCCGGCGCTCAAGTAACATATAGTAAAGACGGCTTTTACGTAGCAATCAAGGCGCCTTTTTTAACTTACTTCGTATAAAAATTTTCACCCGTTATAGGATTACTCAGGCACCTTAGACTTCAATTTCACCTGAAGAAACAACAAAGCGTGTCAAAATAGAAAGTGTAGTCGGTATGTAACAAGAATTACTTGCTTTAAAAAATATATAACGACTTTGAAATAAAAATTGTTTGGCGTAAAGAGGCAGGTGCAACATAGAAAAACATAATTATGGTATATAAGTATGATACGTTTGATTCTAAATTCAAAAAAATCAATAGCACTTCTAGTAGCACTTCAGCAACAAGGTCCTTCCAAACAAGATGTTGTCAAGGCGGCATCTTTAAAATCTAGAAAAAAGCCCAACCAAAGGTAAATAATTCGACGCCGACCGTGCAATAGTTGTTTCTAACTTTTCTTCTTTTTTGCGTTTATTGTGGAGAGACTTACGCTCTTGACGAATAAGTGATTGCGCGAAGAAGGCTGCCTAAAGTGTGTTTGATTACAGATCGTGGTTGGAATACACAATTATTTAGTATTTAAGAACAAGTGACGAATATATTTCCCATTATATGAATAAATACCAAACTTCACTCACTAAAACCGTGCAGTAAAGCCAAAGCTACAGAAGAGAGAGTGTATCCCGACCTGTTCAAAAGGAGGGAAAGGAGGAACAGGGGAATCCGAGCCCCTTCTCCCGTTCCTCCTTTCCCTCCTCTTAAACAGGTTGGCATGCGCTCTCTTCCCTGTAGCTTTGACTTACTGCATGATTTTAGTGAGACGGAGTATAAGTTTTGCATTTTTGAATGGTTGCTAGGCTTACTCTCTTATTTAGACATACATTGCACAACCCTATTTGAGCGGGTTAGAGTGGATGTACTAATACATTTGCGTAGCAATGTGCTAGAAAACTTGACATTTTCAATTTCGAGTTCGTTCATTGACCATATTATTTTCGTTTTTTTCATGCGTGCAACTAGGTTTTCGTGGAGTGGTGTTTCAATTGGATCGATCAGGTATCCTCAAAATATTGCAATACCAAGCAAGAAAGTCACCTTCATTTTGCAAGCAAACACTCGAGGCCACGTGGTGAGGACTGCGGTCTTTAAGCTGGCAATTACTGTCCAATCACTCCTATGCAAAAATAAATAAATAAATAAATAAACTGCGGCCGTATGGGTCCACGTTTATTTTCTCCATAAATAGCTACAACATTTACATATAATTTAATGTTTATACAAAAATATTTTATGAACAAAACAAGTAATTACTGATGATAAACAACTTGTTCTCGATAGTAAGTAGGTTTCTGAATTTATGTCACTATTAAATGCCATGTGTATGCGCTTGCTTGGCTTATACGTTGCACCCGCGGAAGCAGATGCGATCGTTGAACTTGAGTCATTGCTGAAGACATATTCTTCTGCCAGAACGAGCTTGTTTATGGGTGATTTAAGATGAGATCGACCAAAGAGTAGCTGGTCGACATTTTAAAATCAACTCATGTTTTTATAAGCCATTGCCTAGTGTGTAAGTATAAACGATTCCAAACTTAGTTTTGACAAGAAGCAAACATGGGAGACAGGAAAAGTCGCAATTCATGAAGAGGTGGACAGTTCCATTAACGCGCACTGATGGAGGGGGCAGGTTTGAAAGTGAATTACTAAAACGATATAATTAGGACAACTTCAATACTTTTAGAAACAAACTATGGGTACAGCTTGCTTGTAATATATGATAATATTATTTATTTAAAATATACTTTTGTTTCTATAAATTGCCAAACATGGCTTCTCGGATGACAAATGGCAAATTTGGAGGCGCTATTATAAAATATATATTAGATATTTGAGTGATGCGATAGTCGTGATATGTTTAGCAAAAAATTGGGAAAAATCGAACAAAAAACTGCGATGCGAATAAAAGAAAATTCAATTTTTTTTTTTAAATTTGGGTACTTCTGTTATACTATGTTTCGGGATTCATTTCTATTAAAAGACATGTTGCATTATTTGATTGAGAAAGAAGACATAACTCCCAGAAATAGGGTCCTTTTTCAAAACCTATACTTAGCAGTACCCTATACGGGAAGTAACTCTGAGTTCCAGTTTCATGAAACTAACACACATCTTTTATATATTTTTATTCAGATGAGCTCATTGACAACTAGAGCGATCGGTCATACTGTAAAGGTGAGGAGAATTTATATACTGCATTTTACATTCAGCGTACAAAGAGGTAATATTAGAGACTAGTGATTCAAGAAAAGATGATGCGGTGTGAGGTTTTATTTTCCGGTATATTTTATATTAAGAATAAAAGAAATAACTTCACTTCCACTCACAAAAATAAGCATAGAACACTAAAATTGTTTAGGTTGGCTGTGAATTTCCGGGTACAAACAATTTCAGAAGAGGGGTGCCACCGCGCATGACTCTAGCAGCTTTGATACTCTCGGTGTACGAATGAATCCTGGAAAGCCGAGATATTTTATCCTTCGAGAGGATAACGTCTTGTGATTCTCGTATGGTGATCAGATAAAGATTATAAGCAATCACCAAGTCAAATAGTAGGTTAAATCTCCGGGAAGAAAACTGTGATAAATAAGATGTCCCTGAATTCAAAATGAGCAGCCCTCGGGGAATCAAATTTGGCACTTTACGCTAAGACTTTCCTCGCTGTCTCCATTTAATAAAGTTTCTTCTAACCAGATCTGACTGTCCGTGCTACATGAATGTCACAGGTCCCTTCTGTTGATGACTTGCACAGCCGCCACGCGTGCCAAGACTGAATGCCTGGAAAGGCGCGCATCGTCAGCCACTCTTTTTTTATGATACTGAACAGCCTCTTTTTCGTCCAGATACCCAATATGCACGCCTTTCAGTTTCTCGGATATAACGCTCACTATTGTCCAGGCCGTCTGAATTGCGTTTATTGAACGTTCTCTCAGGTTGTTCAGCGTGGCCTGGTGCTTCACAAGTCCGCCAACTCCGTCGCATGAATTTTCCCATGTCTAGATGCAGAAAATAACCGGTGGGCTAGTGCGCAATCGTTCTGTGCAAACTGGTGAAGCTGGTAACGATTCTTAAAGATGACTGGCGGCCCCGTCCCTTACGTACGTCACATGCAAGTATACCGCAACTTTGTCTTCAACCCACTATTCCACTTTTTCTAGAGCTAAGCACGTGTGAGCGGCGTCTTCACACAGGTCCTCACTGATGATAGCAAAGCTGTTCGTAGATTTTCTTGTTGTCACTACACATGTAAATATATTAACTTGTTTTTGTTCTTTTCCAGTAGTATGATCGAACTTCGTCAGGAAGCACGATTGTCCAGTTTTTAGCAAAGTAAAAATGAAAGAAAACGCTCCCGCTTTGCATGCATTGCTTTTCATCGTAGATCGCTTTACCTTGTGTTTGTCCGATATGGTTGTGAAATATCTAACTTTCAACCGTTACTTGAACGACTTTTAGGAAAGTCTCAGGATCTATCGTTTTATTTATTTACTTTTTTTTCAGCGCAATCTCTTCATCCTCTAGGATATGAAGTTTCTCGAGTGTAAGAGACTGGCCTTTTGGGCAGTGATCCCAGTTTCCTTTAAGACACAGACCTCTTAGTGGGTCGCACAGAAATGCTGAGTTCATTTCACCAGTGTTGAATGTTGAGCTCTAACGTTCTCTAGAGCGGCAATACAAAGGTAATAATTGGCGCAGCGCACACAAACGCACACTTCCTGGTGTGGAATATATTTGACCCATCTAGGGCGCAAGGAATAAAATTTCGTTTCCCCAACGCCAGAATCAGGACGCCTGTCTTTGTATAGACGAAATGCCTCTCGGATTGAGCGTGACAGGAAGCGCTTTGGCATGAACGTTTTCTCCACGTCGAGCATGACAAAGATCACGTCCTTCTGGTTGGGACCTTGGCGCGAACATTAATGTGGCTCGTCTTTCGTGAAGTACTCTAGGGCAGCAGTCACGTTTTCAGGGCTAACCTTGCACCTCGTGTAAGGATACGGCTGATACCACACGCCAAGCTTTTCTTACCTAGAGCGTAAACACTGTCATCATGTTAACCTTTCCTGAGTTAAGATGGCGACAGTGTTTACGCTCTATTATATTGAGGCGTGGCTCGAGTATTTGGGAATTCTGCTGTCTGTCGGTGTGCTCCTTTGTGCCTGATACTATCGCCCATGACGCCAGCGAGTGGGATGGCGACAGGCACGGCTGCTAAGTAAACAGGCATCGGTGGCCATTATTTTGCTGGTTGAAGCGAACCCCCTTATCCTTGACAGTGAGAGGGGAGATGCGAAAAAAGACTGTATCGGCTGTTTTGCCAGAACTAGCGAGGAGTGTGGAGTGTCGTCTGCTACTTCCATCAATTATTGCGCCATACTCGTGATCTTTGCGAGGAAATGATTGTTGCTAGCCACAGAATACTATCACGCAGAAGGGGAATGCTTGAATATGTTTTTATTCTAGATATAAGCCAGGGATATATATATAAGAGAGAGAGTGATCAAGGTAGACGGGAAGAGAAAGGAGCATATAGTGTCGTAAGACAATAAAGTAAACAAAGTTCCCAGTGGCCGATGGCTACAGGATCTTTTCTCGGATCACTAGTCCGTAATATGATAAATCTTTGTACACTGTAGTTTCTCCTCACTTTTACTGTATGAACGATTGCTATAGTTCTAAATGATTTCATCCGAAAAAATATATATAAAAGATGTGTGCTAGTTTCATGAAATTGGAACTCAGAGTCACTTCTCGTATAGGGCACTGCTAAGTGTAGACTTTTAAAAAGGACCCTACTTTGGGGTGTTATGTCTTCTTTCACAATCAAATAATGCGACATGTTTTTAATAGAAATTAATCAGAAATAGAGTATGACAGGGTACACAAATTAAAAAAAAATCGAAGGTGGTGTTTTTTTTTCCCTTCGCATCAGAATTTTTTGTTGTTTGATTTTTTCCCCATGTTTGCCTAAATATATCCGGACTATCGTATCACTCAGATATCTTATTTATTTTTTAAATAATAGCCATATATAAGTAGAATACTGTCTGCAAATTATATAATAATGAATAAATTATTTCATGAGATACAGACCTTCAAATTTTGCCATTGGTCGTTCGAGCAGGCATGTTTGGCAATTTTTAGAAAAATAAATAAAATCTAAATAAATATATTACTCTATATTACAAGCCAGCTATATCCGTAGTTTGTTTTTAAAAACTATTAAAATTCCCCTAATTTTATCGTTTTAGTTATTCACTTTCAAACGTGCATCCTCCATCAGTGTGCATTAATGCAACTGTCCTCCTCTTCATGCCTTATGACTTTTCCTGTCTCCAATTTTTTTCTGGTCAAAACTAAGTGTGGATTCGTTTATACCTAGACACTAGACAATGGCGTATAAAAACATTAGTTGATTTAAAAATGTCCATCAGCCACGCTTTGGTCGATCTTATCTGAAATCACCCTTATGTATTTTTCGCCCACTTCACAACGTCGCCAATTTTCTACACGGGTCGCCGGACGTACTGATTGATGGATCAAAAGCGCCGGAGCAATCATGGCATTTTTGTGCAAGTGGCCAATCCATCTTCTGCGTTCGCTGTTTTATTTTTTGTAAAGTGCCGGCCGCGGGAAAAGTTAACAACGTTACCTCAATGACACAAGGCGCACGCAAGCTGCCTGATTGCAAGGAAGAACTTGGATATATTTTTCCGTTATCCAGGAACAATGATTAGATAACTGCGCCCGATAAAGTTGGATGTCTACGCTGAAACACCATCCCATCCAAATCCAGTATTTCGGGCAATTCGTTCTAATTGTGAACGAAGTGCGCCAGGATTGTATCTTCTCGATAAATATCCCTACCTGTAGAGTACGCGGAAGACCTTTGCAACATGTCCGGCGAATGAAAATGTTATAGTTAATGTTAAGAGCAACGAATAATTAGCACCGGTATGGTGAGCATCCGAGACTCCATGCTGCGTGTGCCAGCGCGGCTGGAATGTTGAGGGTCAAAAATAAATTATGAGGCCTCGTTCCTTTCTTTGGACTTTATCTCAAAAAAAGGGAGGAGCGATGAATTTTAAAATGATTTTAAGCGGGCTGTGCAGGTTACTTTGAAGCGGAACGGGCCTCACGTATAAAATATGAATATATAATATATTCAGGCCACAGCACGAAAGACCTGCTGGGATTAAAAAAAGCCCTAAAATGCTTCGTAAACGGCATCTTTATTTTACGCTGTAGTTCAAAACAATCGAAATGCTCGAACTACGTACTATTGCAATTTCGAGCCGTATCCAGTGTTGGCGGTAACGCGTTGCAAGTAACGGCGTTGCCGGTAACGCGTTACTTTTCCCAGTAACCGTAGTAACGTACCCGTTACATTCTCAAAGCTGTAACGGGTAACGTTCTCACGTTTCTTATTTCGAGTAAAGGGTAACGTAGTTACGCTACTCGTTAAATCTTCTTCCCAAGACCTGAACAAAGTACACTTACACTCTTTTCGTGTTTCTCTAAAATAGGCGCCAAGTCGGTAATTATTTCACTCATTCCACATACTTCCAAAATATTGCGTGTCTTTTGCAAGCTCAAAAATTTCCACTTAAGAAAAACACTAACACTCTAACGCCCCTTGTCCCAGTGTCAAAAAACTCTGTCGCAAAAAAAACACACACAAAAAACACGAAAATGCTGTATTGTCAATGTAAAAATAAAAAATAACGAAAGTGTAACGTGCTTTACTTTTTATCGGTAACAGTAACGGTAAAGCGTTGCTTTTATTTTGAGGTAACATAGGTTGGTAACACGTTTCTTTATTTTGCAAGTAAGGCGTAACGTATGTCGTTACTTTCTTTTTGGTAACGCCTACAACACGACCCACGTCCCAATCTGAAAGGGCTTTGCTTTTTGGTCCTGTTTCACTCCATTCTCTTTGTTTCGTACCCTTTCCATCTTTTAGAGCGCAGCTCTTAGGCGCCCGTTTCCGGCTTGAGCGGCTTCGCCGTCGGCGTAACCCCGCGCGTTGCATTATGGGAATAATGCAAGCGGACGTAACCGCGTTGCCATATGGGAATATTTCCCCGCCAAATTTAGCGGAAAAACTTTCCCAAAAATTTCCCGCTTAATTAGCGAGAATTTTCTCCCGACAAATTTAGCGGAAAAATGTTACCGCCAAATTTAGCGGAAACATTTCTCCACTAAATTTAGCGGGAAACTTTCCCCGCTAATTTAGCGGAAAAAATTCCCCGCTAAATTTAGCTAAACATTTCCCGCTAAATTTAGTGAAAAAATTTCCCCCTATATTTAGCGGAAACATTTCCCGGCTAAATTTAGCGTAAAATTTACCGCTAAATTTACCGGAAAAAATCCCCGCTATATTTAGCAGGAAATTTAGCGAACATTTCCCGCTAAATGGGAGGGCAGGAGGAGGTAGGGTACGGAGGGGGAGGGGCATACCCTCCCCTTCATACCTTCCTTTCCTCTTCCTCAAGAGCAGCGCTCTAATTCGGCATTACAGAATATTGTAAAGGTCTCATTTCTTATCGATATCTTTGAAATAAGATTTGAACAATAGCACGTAGCAACCACCCCGTTCATCGATAGTTTCACAGATTTATATAATTTAGATTGTTATTATTATCATTTACTCTCGCATACTGGAGGCCCAGTTGCTTCGAATATATATTACCATTATCAACTCATGTCGCTTGTGTATACAGTGTGACTGGACGCCTTCGTTAACTTCGTACTTTTTGCTTTAACTCATTTTGCAAGCTGTCTGACTGGAGGTCACGTATGTTTTATATATTTTACTATTGCTTTAATGATGTGCCTCATATGAGTAGCAAATTGCTCTTGAGTGAAATATTTTTTTTTTCACAAGAATTAGAGGCATCTATTGTGCAACTGCCCGCAGCGTCCGATTTCTCAGGTACAGTTTCATCATTAGTTTCCTGCGAACAAAACAAATCTCAATTGAAAGTTTACTTATGCTTTCTTGGAACTACAGGGAGCCCCACCGTAACGCACGTTCGTGACACCGTCGTCCCGGGGAAGGAATGGACTTAGCGAGCGAGGTCGAACCACTGGAACGGAAAGAAACAGGTTATCACCGCTGCTACTATATTTATTTCATGGCTTGTCTATTTTTTTATAACATTTTGTACTATGACCAAAAGAAACAATCGTTTTTATTTCTGCAACTTAACCCTCTGTCTTTCCTTTTGTACTAGGCATGCAGCATGACAAACGTTTCGCAATCGGCGCACACCAATTAATGCGCGACTTCAAGATTGGCTTCAGGTGCGCGCACGCATGAAATTTTACATGTCGGTATACGCGTACGCACCTCTACGCGGCCTCACAGAACTACAAACACGACACATGTCCATACACAAACACACACATGCACACGCGTGCACTTGTACGCGACAGAACATAACCACAAACACGACATTACATACTTGCACACTTTCATGCGCACACACACGCTCACACAAATGCACACACTCCGCAAGAATACACGAACACACTAACACACGAACGCACGCACGCTCGCTCGTAAGCACGGCACGTACTCGTATGTACAGTTGCGAACCTCTTGCAAAACAGCGAGGCCTCGAGGAAGCGCAGCATGTATCGAAGGCCAGCGCTCCGGTGTTCCCGCTCATACTGCACACCATAGTCCATAAACACGCCTGCGAAGGATATCCACAAAGACACGTATGTAGAATCTTTACGTCCATAACCTCTTTACTGATTCATTCATTAGACATAACAACGTATTTATTTCAAGTTGGAACGGCGCGCTGACTTTGAGAAAACCGATGCGGCCGCCGGGGACAGCGCTGACAATGGGAGTTCCATAATAAGCCCGGTCGCAGATCCATCTAGCACATTTTCGCATAGATTGAGGCCAAGCGAATTCCAGCCGGCCACATTCAATCAGACGGACCATGTACGCCGACTATATTTGGAAGTAGGGGAAGAAAAATAAAAAGAAAATAAAGAAAAGCCGATAGGAGTCCGCGCATAAATGAAATCCGGGCTACTTTCCGTCGTACCGATCCTCGAACAGATTGCGTCAGCCACAGCTTATTATTGTTTTTTTTTTTTTTCAGATTGTACCATCTTTGATGTATAGATGTCCGTTTCGCGACAGAATTTGACTTCGTACATGCGTCTAAATTGAAAAAAGTAGGGTGCGCCAGATATGTTTTGGTGTATGTATTTGAATGTATCACCGGCTGTGCATTTGGTTTTCAAATCTTTTTTTTGTATTAATCGATATTTGGTTTTTGCGATCATTTTTTGCTGAAGCCTAAGGTTTTTGAACCTGTAAAGCGAAGAGGTTGCGCAAGGGATCAGGTAGGCTTTTTTTAAATGTGTATACCATGTTTGATTTATTTTAGATTTCTTTGCTTTTTTAAAAGTCACGTGCCAAACGCACGAGATGGGAATCGAGTACCGAGGCATAACTTCAAATAAAAAAAGTTTGCTCATAATATACAAAAAGAAAAACTGATTACAGCAATAATGGCCCTCACCTAGATGTATTCCATCATATCAGTAAAGTTTATCAGCCTGCTACATTAATATACTGAATAATCTTACGAATAGATTAATCTTACGAATACTTTAGTAGGTGGTCAGATTACTTCGAGTGGCTGCGTGAGAACTGAGATTTTTTCCACGCGTTCTTATGCCGAATTGTTCATATTATTCATTTGTTCGCTTCTTGGACTTTGAGATGCCGTTGAGGATTCATCGATTGTGGTTTATTCGCGCGAGTGACCGCCGATTTGAAACTACATGAAGCACCATTACTCGAGATGCTGTCGCGCTGCTAATGGGAAAGCCAAAAAAAAAAGCGAAAAATGCTTTTCTTTTTAATTTGTCAGGTCCCTCAAGTTAACGATCAGAGCTATATTACAGAGGCGGAAAATCAGTCGGTAATCCGGCAATGCTTTAGTCAGACAGCCACTCAACTCCTTTTTTTATTTTCTACTTTTCGGCTAAAAAATGAGAGCGACAAAGTGAGTGCTCGAGTTATCAATTTAAACCTACCCACGTTGGACGTCAAGCCCGACGCTCCTGAGTACGAACCGTCGCATCTAAGAAGAGTCAAGTGCGACTTCCGACACCCCGACGTCACCAGCCTACCAAACGACGAGAGCGCGCGCGCCCTGTCCATCGCAGCAGTGCAAGCACTCCGGGCCGGCCTGCTTCCGAGCCTTCCCACGCTACGTGCCGGCAGTTTGCCCACACTGCTCCCTCCCCGCGAAGAAAACTTGAGCAAGACAGCCGCCTCGCCTGTGTTATATGCGTGTCGCTGAGCTGCGTTCCCTGTCACCTCACGATGGACCGCAGTAGACGCCATGAGGCATTTCAACCAATGTAATGCTGTGCACGTATCACGTGACTGGTCGCCCCCCCCCCCGCTCTGCAATCTTCCTGAGGGTCACGTGACACACAAACTTACGCGATATTGGATCGGCTTGGATGGCTCGTAGCGTCCTCTGCTGTCCATCGTAAGAAGTAAACGAAGGATATAATGAGGGCAAGGAAAGGCGGGCATCCAGTCGAAGACGCGCAAGAGTCGGACTAACTTCGCGACCTCACGTGGGATGAGAGGCCGATCGCGAGGAATGTCAACCACCTTGTAGCGCGTCTCTAATGGGCCGCGATTTGACGTCGTGATTGGTTGGGGAACACTTGCGAGACGTCGATTCGCTGTAACGGCTCCCGCATCGCCGTGCTCACTGTTACGAGTTGTGGATCGGTCTTATATGACAGGGTGGGTACTCAGCGTCGTGAGTTACGAGAAATGTTTATAATATGTAATTTGTCTGTTGGGAATGTTGTTATAGATAATGACATTGAATAAGTACAAATGTCTCAGGCTGCTTTTACCTCGCAGTGGGCGTAAAGCTTTCGTCACAATGTACTCTGCTGACTTAAAAAGAGAAAAAAGAAAATCCACACTGCAACGTCTGATGGACTTTGTTTCTCACTTTGGTGCGACCTGATGGTTGTTTTCAAAACATACGTCCGCGTGCATTAGCGATCTATACAAAAATGTCCGTCTGACAGAGGTTTTTTTGTATCGCTACCATATGGATCCAGGAAATGATAAATATGCTGCTTATTACTAGGTGGCGCAAGTCGCACGCCTGCCGATGCGTAGCAGGTTTCGAAGTATTCGCCTACCCATTTATCCATTGATACGATATGCGGGAACATTGTGGTTTCTGTTGTATTGCACTCTACATATAAAATGTAGAGTGCGACTTCAAGCACAACGTCACCAAGGGATTATGGGTAGAGTGCAGGGTTGATCATGACCAACCAACTCTTTTGCCGCAACAACAGCTCCTCGAGGATTGGTATAAATGCCTCGTCACGTAACTATGAAGCCGTAATAGTGCGTGGCCACGTCAACTTTGAGGTTGAATGTCCAGTGCTCAACGAAGCGAAATTCCTAACGTAACTGAATGGCGGGGCTATATGATCACTCTCGGAAAGAGTAACTGTATAATAGGCTAGACTGTATACGTTAAATTCACTGTGTTATATGCTCCTCAAGCGAAGCATATATGCAGTACCTCTAGAGTGGCCACGCACACTGCTGATTCATTTCGTTTCGCTTGGCATTCTACATAATCGCTGAAACTTACTTTACTGATCGAGCTGTAAAGTATACTTCACTAAAACACTAACATGCCTAAAAAAATGGTTTATTGTTAAGAGTTGTTTATGGATATGTTATTTATTTTTCTTAATTTTTGTTTCAGAAGTTTGCTACCCAGTTTGTCAGGTGAGTAGAATCAAAGGTGTGAAAGGTCCACTGGACATCAAGAAATTGAAATAAGAGTTTTTATACACCACACTGATGGACATATGTTGTTGAACAAAAAGTCAGTGTAATACATTTATTTTCCTTGGAAAACTTGGTCTTTGTCTGATAGAAACGTTTTTATTCAATGTTTCGCTACCTTTTTTATTTCTATTGCGTTTGTTTGAACAGCGTTACGGTTGAAGAAAATCCACACTAAAAGAAAGTTAAACTTAGCGATTAATACTAAAACCTGAGGTCACTAAGATTTGACCTAGAAAATCCTACTCATTGCAAATATGTTCCACCCCCAGTTACCTGAAAGATTCACATCAGTTTAGTAGCTGTATACCATCTAGAGTTTTTTCAGAACAAAGAAAACACCTTCGAATCAAACACGAAATGTATGTGGGGAAGGTTATCTACGTCACAAATTAAGGCACTAGCTTAAAATGAGGGGCGATTGCATGCAATATCTATGTTAATATATATATGTACATATTAACTTATATATTGCATGCAATACCTATATGTATGCTACTATATTGCCTCCCATATATTATAGCTAGTGCCATTATATATATATATATATATATATATATATATATATATATATATATATATATACAACGGCTGGTGGCGGGGCGAAGGCGGTATATATATATATATATATATATATATATATATATATATATATATATATATATATATATATATATATATATATATATATATATATATATATGTATCTATATGCTTCTTGGTGTCGCCGCTGCTAGCGAGTCTCAGTTAACTAGTATCCCTGGAACGAAAAAAGGCTTAATACGCGTTCTTAATTAGTGTTGATTGTTTGTGTCTGAGACTAATCTTGTTTTTTCAGGTCTTGAAGCGAACAGTCGAAAGTATACAAATTGCCTTGTTTACATAGTTGACTCCTAAATTAGCGTTCAATAGGGGTATTAGTATTTGTTTATTTATTCAGGTTATTGAAGAGCGCCCAACGGGCGTTTTTCAATAACCTGAATACGATAGTGATCATAGGACATGATAATTTGTTTATGGAATACTTTATAAAAATGCACATAAATTTGAAAGCATTAATAAACTCTTCTTTTAGGGAATGCCAGAGAGCTTGATACCTTTTAGCATAGGAAAACAAGCCTTATTCACGTCCACCGTGAAATAAATAAAATAAATAAAAAAGAGGACTTTAAACCATTGATTCTTCTCTATTAACTAATCATAAGGATACAAAAGTGCATACAGTAATTATTTGAGTATTATTCTATAAGAAATATCAATAAAGACGCGAATAAAATTGAAAAGAAAAGCAGTGTCATAAAACAAGAAGCCTCTCACAATGCTTTTCAATTTTGCGACGTAGTAAGGGAGATTCCCAAACCAAAACACAAGGAACAAAACCAAAAGAGGCGCCAAAAAGCTTTTCTCTGAAGTTCCTCAGAAAGCTTTTACTTCTTCCGAGATCTTGGTTGTGAATATGTTATGCTCCTTTTCTCTAAAAGCATCGCAGGGCGGTAATGTGAAACGTCAAAGTGAAGAAAATGCCCTCTGCCTCCCCCACCCTCTCCTCCTTCCTCTCTCCATCGCATTCTTGGAACGAATTAATTATTCACAACTACTTCCAAACATGCGGTGGCTGCTCTAGCGCATCCTTTGAGATGCTAGGCTTCGCAGAACGCTATGATCTCTCTATATTTTAGGAGATCGTTAAACAACAAAGTCATCCCATATGTGAGATGTCTAGAATCGGGTGGGAAGCACCGATGATGAAGAAAAAGAAAATTATTTTTCCTATAAAAAGTCAAAGTTAGAACTTTCAGCGTTTTTATTTTATTTGTTACTATACGCACACACGGGCATACAAGTCTGTTATTTGCATATATGAATGAAGCAGCCGCGCCAGCGACTTAGACGAGATATAAATCTAATTTGCGCTGTATTTCTGTCTCCAGAACTTCGTCCCTTCTCTTCAACAGACCACGGACCGGTTGTGTGGCCATGGCACGAAAACCTTTCTCGCAAGACGGAGAGCACAAACTAGCAGAAAAGCTATAAAAGTACTCGTTAAACAACGACCGAAACTTAACACCTTTAGACGCTACAGCCTAGATGCCATTGGCCATGCGAGCGGCGCTCCACCGCTGACTAAAAGGCCGGCGCTGAGGATGCGGAAGAGATTCTGAGTGCGCGGCGCAGGACGATAACGGTCAATAGATGGCCACGTGTTGTTGAACCTGTACGTCGTGTCATACTCTGAGGCAGGTAGCAGCAAGAGTAATTCTACAATTTATAAAATATGCGCCGTCATCCCCAATCAACGTAGCAAAAAAGAAAAAAAGATCGTTATTTGTAAGAAGCAAAAAGTGCACCTTTTTCATCCGGTGAACTTTAAAGAGAACCTCGAAGCAAGAAAAAGGGCGCGTCTTAAGATGAGAACGGGTACTCCACCCACTCAACGAGCACGAACAAACATACCCTGCCCCCATCGAGAGAGAAAACCAGAAACTAAGAAAAGAAAACGTTTAACAAAAATCGTGTCAGGGTCTTTCCACTAAAGTGCCGCTATCCGCCCCGAATGCAGCGATGCTCGCGCGCATTGTTCCCCATCTCGCCCATCCGAAGAGCCCAACTTCACATCTCGGGCATTGTTCTGCTTGTTCTGTTCCAATCAGAAAGTTGTGGCCTTGAACCGCGGGCGGGAGGCGGACAGCTGACAGCGTTACAACTGGACCAGCGTTCGCTGCAGCTCGAACAACGCCGAGCTCCTTTTTTCGACGCGAGTGCGTATATATATATAAAAAAACAAAAAAACAAACAACAAGAAAACAACGTTGTTAAAATTAAACAGAGAACACCGAAGGTGATTGATGAATGAGCTTGTGTTGAAAGAAGATGTTTAATGGTACGCGCGTCCGCCGAAGTGCGTGCTTCCACTGTTTTGTTTGCGGATATACTATTATTTCTGAGAGCGAAAGCGAGGACGTTGGCGCATGTACGCTGAGAGAACCTTTTCTCTTTTTCGCAAGATTTACGTGCCGACGTTGCTAATTTGTCAACTCAATCAAGACACCTGGGCGTCTAGGTGTTGATAATTTTCTTTATTTTCTTTTTTGGTAGGGGTATGCCGAAAATGCCCGTATATAGTGCCAGTTGTTTATTGAGAAAGAATAGTACGATTACGTTTCTACAGAACCAGCCAAAGCCAGGCATTGATTGCCGCCAAGGTAAAAGAAGTAGGAAAGAATGATGCCCCCATGGCAATTGATTTCAGGGTCGAACTGTACGCTGACATTTTCAGTACGCGCTAAGGCGCTTTATGTATCTAAGAGAAAGCATTATCAGTGACTCGTCAGGTGCTGAACTGCTTCTGATTGGCAAGAATTAATCATGTTCAGCGGGAAATAAAGCTCGGGCTCTTTTCAGTATAAACTAGTAAAAAAACATTAACAGTTACAAATTCGTTGCAGAGGCGCTTAGGCATTTGAAAAGTTAATCTTGAGTGGAATATGTAGACCTGTCCTTCCGCTGTAGAAGGACAATTTGATCAATGCTGAAAACTTCTGGCTCGTTTTCTTTGTCCAAAATATTTACTCCGGTAGATAAGCAATTTGTTCGCTAGGATTTCGGGTAATGGACGCCACTAATAAGGCGCTTTGTATTCTGCAGAGTACACGTACGAAAGCCAGCACAAATAATAAGCGTAATTGTAATTCAAACTTCTATTACCGAGAAATCAAGTAAGCTTAACGTCGACAGAAACAACGAAATCTACACACACATAAACGAAGCAAGCTAGTTTAGCGTGAAGTTTAAACTACAAAGGGAGTTCCGACTTCGATTAGGCGAAATACTTATACGACCTTCAGTAATGGGACTGTATGGGCGCGCGCCAGGAAGTGGTGTCCCACCCAAAGTCATAATCGACGCAGTCCAACGATTCCTTTATATCCCCCAATTTAACGTGGAGCTAATTATTGAAGAATTGTATGGTTTCCCTTAAACGTAACTTAAGTGACATCATAAACCCTTACGCATAAATGTTTAACTAGAGACTAACATGTCTACCATGGTAAGGGTTGCTGTACCGCATTCGTGATGCTTTTTTGTTTGTTTGTTTTTGTTTTTGTGTTAGCATAAAGCGACTGATGCCTCGCATAATTCACAAAGCTTATAACTGCACTCCAGTTCGAGTTAAAGTCGTCAGGCTTGCAGCTGTACTGAGCTTGCTATTTTTTTTAAATCAACAGTGTGAACTATTGTCATATTAGGACACACTAATCGCAGGCTGTGTAAATATTTAACGTATAATTTCCTTCGATTATTTTCCTTCCGGTATGATGCAAGTTGTACTAACATAACGGGGTAACCGTTCGAAAACACCATGCACTTACCACTAAAAAAAAAGTCAAGTATTCCATCTGTCGCAGTTAACGTATTTATTTTTGTTGAGTTATCTATATATTTATCTTTTTGCCTGTGCGCTTTTACCTACTGGGAGCTAGTGAGTTCTAGTAATGATGATAATGATCAAGTTTGATCCGACAGTAACTTGCGCGTCCCTTTGCCTCTGTTAGTTTTACTAACGCTATCTATTATAAAGTCGTTAACTACCATCACACTCAAGAAAGTTAATAGGCCACACTGACCGACACTTTGCTTCAACGTTTTGAACAGCTCTTTTGGAGTTGTCAATACAGCTTGCCGAGCCAACACTGCACGGATCGTTTCGAAGGCGGTTATATCTCAGCAATTCCCGAATAATATCCGCAGAAAAGTCTGACTTTGTGTGCATCATCAAGAGGAAGAGGTTCAAAACTTTCTTTCATTGCCTCTGCCGTTCCCGGTATAAGAATCATGTAAATATATACAAACACGAGGTCTGCCCCAATTCCTTCGTCCGCCCGCATGCAGGACGCGACAAAGAGCGTCCACTTCACGCATCAATTCGCCGAACCTGTCGCCGACTTTGAAGTCCGCACGATGAAAAAGGAACAAAGAAGAAGAACGATTTCGCCCTCGGCACCGGAGAGCGCGTTCCGTAACATATGTAGGTCGCCCGAACGGTGCGACCTCTCTCGGTGTCTAAGCAAAACTCTCGCTACAGTCCTTCGGCAGGTTCTTCACAGGTGGCGCTTTTTACTTAATTCGTTTTTTAGCGTATACAAGGCAAAATAACTCGCAGCAATATTATCTGCCTGATGCACGCGACATATCGTAGCCCTTATGAAAGCGAAACTCGTTTCTGAAGGAAAGTAATTGACTTTGCTTTGCGTTCTCGAGACTTTGCAGTTCAGAGTGGACATTCCGGATGTATCCCGGAGCACTACACAAATGTTCACCACCGGAATACCAAAGTTTGACTCGTCTACATTGGTGCCCCATCCGAACGCATTCCTTGGCAATTTTGTTTTACAGCTTTGCTTTTGCAGAAACCTGTTTCATTAATTTCCGAATCCTTTTTTAACATAATTTCTTATAATCTTAAATTTATGTACTTTATTATCCCCGTTACTCAAATCTAATTATGTCATATTCTGTTCATCAATACCCCTTAATTTATATTGTCCTTCGTACTCTTTTTGATATATATATTATTTCGAAGATTTTTAATACCATTTTCGTAAAATTTCGTTTATACGTGAGTTCAGGCACGATCAGGCACGCATCACGACAAAGAGCAAGGGTTTCTTGCGATCGTGTGGCACGCGGAATGATAGTGCGAACTACACATAAATGTAGCGGAAAAGACGGTTTGCTTCCAACTTCCATTCTTTGCGTTATGCACACACCCCTTTTACACGTCCCTTTAGACTAACATTCCAAAAGGATTCTTTTGAACTGCCCTTTCTATTCAGCCCTCTCAGAGCCTTCTTTATTCAAACCCATAATTCATACTTTGAAGTCTTGCTGGGGTTTAAAACACACTTCAGTAACACAGTGGTAAACGTTTTCTTTTTTTTTATGAAACACTACAAGTTGACGTAAATGTAAAAGTAAACTTTTTTTTTTGCAAAATGTTTGAACTAAAGGGTACATTCCCCTAAAATAGAAGTACTAAAATAAAGAACTTCTTGCCCGCAGAAGCGTAATACACATCCGTGTATACGAATGGGCCTGTAGTCACTTAATGGTGGTTGAGCTGGGCTTCGAACCGAACATGCGTATATGACTCGCACTTTAAAGAAGCTATTCTTTCGTATACGAGGTGTGCCTAGCTTCAGCGTAGAAATAAGACCTCTTATTAAAAAAAAGATGGTTTATAGGCAACCGAAAAAAAATCATTTTTATACCAATTATCTTACCTACAAAAAACCACCCCAAAATAAGTGAAATGGCACGCCAAAGTCAAACGATCTGTATGTTCAAGAAAATAGTAAAAGCGTATTTTTAGCCGCAGTGACAAACTTGCAATTTGTTCCGCGAGTGCGAATGCCACCTACCAGTGGCTAACAAAGTTCAAAGTGTTTTATCATGCTTTTGATTTTTTTTAATTACCGAGTTCACTGATAATTAGATTGTTGAAAAAAAAACAACATTGTCTTTCATGCATGTTTCTTTCTTTTTTTAACATAGAGCCCCGTCTTTCCCCGCTCTTGGGGCGCACAGTTAGGAGGTCGATGTCATGAAAACGTGATCGCGGTAGTGACGTCCCACAGATAACACCTGACGCGCCGACCGATTTGCATCGACGCGCTTCCTGACGGGGCACCATGCCTGCTGCTGAGAACCACGCAGTGCGCACGCGCGTCCTTTTAATGCAATATAATTTTCTAGCCACTCCCCCCCCTCCCACCCCAAATTTCTTAGACTTCTTGGCCTCCTAATGCGCAGTAAGTAAGCGCAGTAGACCATTTTAGCCCACATCCTCACACTTGTTCACATTCGCACCCTCTTCATATGATGTGACGATCTTGACGTCGTCCTCGACATCTTCCTAAAAGTCGTCCTAGACGTCGCCTTTGAGGTTGTCCTGGAGGTCGTCTTAGAGGTCGTCCATGTTCCAGAACCTTAGTCCAGATTTATTCCTCCTCAGACCTAACAGGGCATGCCCTAGTCGAACCACCCCACACTCATTTAATAGGAAAGGGACTGTTGGTACCATATACAATTGGCACCATTTTGAACGACACCCGCTGGATAGCTTTAGAGAATGCAAACCCGTACTTGGTATTTCTCCCCGAAGGATATTCATTGGGAACAGTGGATACACTCACCTCGTCACAGCTGGTAAAACATGTGACTCCCCTTGATCCCCAGGGTACCCGACAAACTAGTGCTACTGGCGTACCTCTAACTAAAATAATGTCGTCGTCATTGTTCATAGACGAAAGAAAACGGCTTCTTATGCTCCTTCGGACTTTCCAGGATGCGTTTAAAATCTCTCAATCGAACACAGTATTTGCACAGAAACTATCGACATAGTCCGACAGCGGCCATACCGGGTGGCTCAAGCGGAACGCACGACCATCGAAACCCATGTGACCGATAAGCTTTCAAAGGGCGTTATTTGACCCTCATCAAGCCCCTGGTCATCACCGTCATTCTTGTTAAGAAAAAGATAGAACATTTTGTTTCTGCGTTGATTACCGTCGCCTTAATAAAATAACGCGCAAGGACGCTTACCTTCCAACTCGTATAGATGGCACCCTTGACTCTCTTTGGGGTGCCTCATTTTTCTCATCTCTAGACATACGTTCTGGTTACTGGCAAATACCAGTGGCTGAGCAAGTCAAAGCAAAGAGTGCATGTTCCACATCAGATGGATTATACGAATCTAATGTAATGCCTTTTGGCTTATGTAAGCGCCAGCCACATTATCGTCTTCTTCGCAACTTTTCAGTGCCATCTCCTTTGCCTCTTTCATGTTCTTTCATGCCTTCGCGACGCTGGTCTGAAACTCAACACCAAGAAATGTAATTTTGCAGCCAACGATGTTAATGTTCTCGGACACTCCGTATATAGATCAGGTGCACTTTCTGACGCTGACAAAATTCGTGCTGTTATAGATTTTCTAGTGTACAACACCCTAAAATAGCTCCAGAGCTCCATAGGCCTTTGTTCCTATTTTCGCCGATTCACTAAATTCGTTTGTTCAATACGATTACCAGTCCTCTTCAGAGATCACCACAGAAAGGTGTCCCGTTCCACTGGTTGTCGGACTGTCAAGATGCCTTCTAATCATTACCCGCCTTCACTAACCACACCGCCCATCCTTCGCCATTTAGATCTTACCGCGAAGACAATTATTTATACTGACGCCGGTGTATTTCGTAATGGAGCAGGTCTCATTGGAACGCTTCGACCAATCAACCAATGAGCAGGTTATAGTCAGCGCTAGTCGGACGCTATCGAAAGTAGAAAGGAATTTTTCTACAATAAATCACGAAGCTCTCGTGGTCGTGCGTGCCGTTGTAAAATGTCGTCCTTATCTCTATGGATACCAGTTCGAAGCTCTGGCGGACCATCATGCCCTTTGTGTGTTACAGTTTCAAAAGGACCCTTCTGGCCACCTCGCACAAAGGGCCATCGAACTCGAGGAGTACGATTTTGATATTATGTTTAAGAGTAGCTGTAAACGCAAAGATGGAGACACTCTATTTCGCTGTCCTCTTCCACCTGATCATGTTGACACAATACACACCGAAAGCGAGTCATCCGACCCGATTGCTCTGATATTCCACGACACTCTACCGGTCGACCAGCGTGCGAACCCATGGAGACACCGGATAATAACTTACCTTGACGGAACCAACCCATCCAACGTTTGCCGCTTCGTCAACCGCACGCAACACCTTCCAGTTTTTGACGGGATGCTGTTCCGCCACAGCTACGATCCTGACACACACAGGCGGTTGTTCGCTGTTCCCCAACACCTTCGAACTGAAGGATTACGAAATTTCCTTGATGACCCTACTGCCGGTCATATCGAATTCCTGAAGACCTAAACTACAGTTAAAATAGATTTTATTGGGCCGGTCTTTACATCTCTGTGTTGAAATAAGTGCGAAGTTTCCCGAAGTGTCAACTTCGCAAACAGTCGACCTCATACCATGCTGAACTACTCAAACCACTAGCTCAACCGAATTTCCCCTTTGAGGTTGTGGGAACTAACCTTTTAGGCCACTTCCCTCTCCGCTTCCTCGAATCGCTTAATTATAGTGGCCATTAATCGCTAAACCCGCTACGTAGAGGCCAAAGCCCTTCCCGATGGCACCGCCCAAGAAATATTCAAATTCCTACTGCACCAAATAGTATTACTGGACGGCGCACCACGAACGCTTAGCAGCGATGGGGGCCGTTCGTTTTTGTACGCGAAAGTACAAGCACTGCTCACTAGCTTCCATATCACCCAACACTCACCGACATCTTATCATCCTCAAAAAAAAAGGGCTCCCTGAAAGATGTCATCAAGCACTTGCTGACATGGTAGCTATGCACGCGTCCGAAGACCACAGCAATTTCGATGCCATCTTACCCTTTATAACCTTTCTCTACAACAGCGCTGTCCAAAGTACGACCGGTTTTTCCTCTTTCACCTTCTTTATTGGTCACGACGCTTCCATTGCGTTCGACACGGTTCTCCTTCCAGACCGTCATGACAAATCGAATGCATTCATCAGCGAAATAATCGCACGCACCGCAGCCTGCCGTCGACTGGCGTGATTTTGCACACTAGAACACAAAGAATATGCCAAGCAACGTTACAAAGCCCATCACCGCAATGTCCAACACGATCCAGGAGACTACTTCCTCGTTGAATTTCAACTGCGCTGAGTCGCCAGGTGCAATAAGTTTCTTCCACGCTATTGTGGACCCTACCCCATTGTGCAACAAACCTCTCCTGTCAACGACGCCATTGCGACTCTCACCGCTCCCCCAGACGGACGGTCTTCTTCCTAATTAATGCTATTAATCTCTTTCAAGATTGTTACAGGAGTGGATCAAACATAATATGACACAGGTTGCACTTGCGGCGATAACGTGGAAAAAAATTCTAAAAAAGTTACTAGTATTTACAGCATCATGTGGAAAACTATTTTAATAAATATTTGTTAGAAGAAAAAAGGAGTATTTAAATGCGTCATTTTTGAAACTATATGGTTTTATTGTTCTGCTGTGAAATTGCCTAATAGACCTGGGGTAGAAAAATATAATATAATCATCTCTGTCTATTCTACGCTCGTCGTTAACGAAAAGGTAGGGAAAAAGGGTGCTAACCTTCTCTTATCTCCCTATTCTCGGTTACGAAACATTTACACAAAGAGTCACAGCTCAGCATCAGGGCTGCCAGGTTGGGAATTAATTTGGGCTACTTATTTTTGTAGTTGGCGGGATACTCTGGTTGTTGTCTATTTGGCTATTTTGGGGCTATTTCCAACCCGAGATTCAAGCAAGTTCAAAACACTTGTTTTCTAAGCCTTAAACGAGATCTGGACATAATGATTTCGGACAAAATGCTCTCGGAGAAAATGGTACCGGTCAGAATGGCCCCGGACAAAATGGTCCCATGCGCAAACCCGGACATAATGGTACCAGGCAAAGTTTTAGGCATAGTTTGCTTGCTCTTCAGGGGTTAGTCGATTGTTTGTACATCACGCAGATGTATTCATTTTATTTTGGAGATATTGCCGGCCAACGTTTGAAGCTCAAGGCATGTGATGTAAGCATAACTACGAAAATGATCACCCTAGCACAGAGAGAAAAGAAAACGTTTGGCTGAATACTTTAGTTTCGAAACGCTAACCATTTAAACATGTATGCATTTTTTTCAAACAGATTGCATCTCAGTAGCGGAGCCAAAGAGAAAGGTAAAGTATACTGTAGAAATAATTTAGAAGTGAATATATCAAATAATGTATTCATAATATTTGACATTCATCACGATAAAAAAATGTTCCATTACACTTCATCGCCAATGAGTAGTATGTGCATGATAATGTCTTTGATTTGTCATGTGTATGCGTTTTCTTGCACCTCCAATGCGCTGATTGGAAATTTTAAAATGCTTTCTCAAGATGTGATTATTTAGCTCTCACATCTGCATTACGTTTTACTAAACTCACTGTTCAGCTGATGCTGCGAGCTGATAGGATAAATCCAGCGGTGCTAACAACAAAGCGTACTAATGGCGTTCGACGACAGATAGATAGATAAATATTTATTGAAGCATGGAGAGGTAAGCCGGAGTTCGTGCTTTCTCTGGCTGGCTACTCCATGGGGAAGGGCAGAGGGAAAAAAACGATTAGAAGAAGAGTAAGTCACGCACACACTCAAAGTTGATCGATCAGTCCGGTGTCTTCGACATACTTTTGTAGAGCTTTTAAGACAATCCGTTGACGCCGCTTGTTCTTCCATGGGCCTAGGATTTTTTCCCCGACATTTTAGAGCGCAGCTCTTAGGCGCCCGTTTCCGACTTGAGCGGCATCGCCGTCTTCGTCGGCGTCGGCGTGACCGTGAGGTCACGTGACCCCATGAAGTCGCGTGATCCCCCTGAGATCACGTGACCCCCCTCTGAGGTCACGTGGCCCCCATGGAGGAGTAGGAGGCAGATGGCGAGGTGAGGAGGAGGTAGGAAGGGTATACTTTCCTCTCAGTACCCTTCCATCCTCCTCCTCAAGAGCTGCACTCTAATTCGGCGTTACAGGGAGTTGTAAACGGCTTTCATTTTTTTAATGATATCTCCGGCTTGTCAAATCAGGAGCAGAGATGTGAATCGCGACCTTGCGCTTTTAGTGTGCGCGTGTGTGCATTTGTGTTGTGATTTCCGCTCCAGCTTTGAGCAGTGCTCTGACTTATGCGAATAGCTGCCGTAGAGCAGAGTGAGCGATTCTAGGCCTTTAATTAACTTTTGGGCCTTCTTAGTTGTTTTCCAAAATACACCTCATTAAAGCTTGAATACTTTAATGTAACATTACACGTGTGTGGAACATAGCTTCAGAGTAGCTGTTCACTGAAGTAATTAAAGAGCGCTTCAAGTATCAATAAAGAACTAGGGACCAGTTTTTCGGATATTGCGCTTGGGACCACTTTGTCCGGGACCCTTTGACTGGGCACAGTTTGTCCAGGGCAAGTTTTTCCAGGACCACATTGTCCGGAACCATTTTGTCCAGAACCAATTTGTCCGGGACCATTTTGTCCTACACACGCCTTAAACATGGTATTTTTAGCCATGTAGGAAACAAAGATTAATTCGAAAGAGTAGAACACTATCGAATTCACAAGCATGGAAATACTGGAAGTGGGGACTCAATGGCGTTGGTAGCGGTCACGGGATCGTTTTATCTAAAATACTGCAGTCTAAAGTTATCTCTTTTTTTGCCGCGTTTTAATCTGCAGTGATGTAACCGTGCTCCACCATTGGTTCAGAAAACTAGTAATGTTTGGTCTTCTTTTAAAATTATTTTGTCATTAGTGTTCCAAATACTTCTTTCAAATACGTTGTGTAAAGCTGCATATTTTGGGCTATTGGGGTTATTTTTGACGCCAGACATTCGGCTATTTTTGGTATATATTTCGCAAATATTTGGCTGATTAATCTTCGCGAGTACCTGACGATCCTGCTAGTCATTATAGCCACGACCTTGCCCTTAGCGAACGCAGAGTTCACAACTGAACACAAAAAAAACGACATGGCCTCCGATAACGAACCAATCACACTAAAACTGCGCTTTCTCTAGAAATCCACAAAGTCTAAATAGACATACATAGGCTCTGCTAACACCTCAAAACTGTCTAATCGGATCCGCGACCTTCCAGCACCCACAACCTTTCTTAAAATAAAAAAATAGAAAAATTGACTGCAACGGCGCGTGACGATTAGAGTTACCAGATGTCATTACATAAACCGTTTCTTGAACTGCACGTTTAATGTCATTACACTTGTTTGTAAATTATTTCCGTTTCGGACCAGTTTGATTTATATGCATGACATTCCTGAAGGTGCTTGCAAACTCGAAGTTGGAAGCGTTGTTTCTCACATTCCGTTTGTGTTCGGTCAGTCTATCATTTTTATACCTCGACGTCTTGACCTACGTGTTTACTCAAGGTGTATAAATGATACGTGGAGGTGTATAAATGATACACTGACTGAAGACAAACAGAATCTGTGGAACAATGCTTTCATCTCCGAGTTTGCAAGGCACATTTAGGAATGTCATGCATGTAAAGTGACCTGGCCCCACAGAAATAACTAAAAAGAACGTAATGACATGAAACGCGTAGTTCAAGAAACAGTTCGTATAAGGACGTCCGGTAGCTGCATTAGTCAGGCGTCGTTGCAGTTTGGGAAAGAGTGTAAAGACTTCATGCACTTCTAAATGTTGTTTTTTTAATTTTTTCAAAGGGACACTGACAGGGTACTCTTTCTGGCCTAGGTGTTTCATTGTAGATGAAATATGAGAGCCCAACTACCCAGAACACAATTTACGGCTCGCAATTCGTTTTCTTTATGCCCGAAAACCGCCGATCGAGAACTGACCATTTTGAGTTGATCTCACTCTCTTTTCCGTGGTCACGAGCCATTTTCTATGGTTTAGACACAACCACCGAAGATAATCGAAGTAGCGGGTCATCGAAGCACACACTCAGTACTAAAAAATAGACTGAAAAAAAAGACACCCATTTATTGTGGCTTTCAAAATGTTGCAAATACGTTGATCGCAAAAAAAGAAAAAGCTGCACAGCCATGTGATTTTTGGTAACTTTCTCCTTCTCTATATTTCCTCTTCCTCCCCAGATCAGTTTCGGTTTCGGTTTTCAGCAGTAGCGTTTTTTTACTTTATAAAAAAATACGTGACGTTGTAGCAAAATATTGATTGGGTAATCTTTTGACACCAAAATAAATAACATAACAAAACAATTTAAAAACAAAATTTGGCGGGGGGGGGGGGGGTGTCGGGGGACAGTTCCGAAGTCTTAGCACTGTCTCTGCCTATTTAGACTTAGCAGATGTTTAAAGGAAGCGCAGTTTTAGCATGTTTGGTTCGTTATCGGATGGCAAGGTCGTTTCTTGTGTTCAATTGTGAACGCTCTGAGTTCGCGGAGTGCAAGACCGCGGTTATGCTGAACCTTGACTCTTCGTGTAAATGTTTTGTAGCCGAGTTTAGGGCAGATAAGAAAAGGTTAACTCCGTTTTTGTTAAAACTGTGGTCTTGATGTTCTTTTTTCGTTCCCGGATTTATTATTATTCAGTCGTGGGGTAATGTTGCGTCTGGTGATCGTATTGACGGCTTTGGACAAGTATAATGTGTAAGGCCTGTACGAAAAACAAACAAAAAAGAACAATTAGCTGAGTTTGAGTCATTGCTTGTTCCTTTTCTGTCATCCTTCTTGTTTTCCGTTTTTCTACCGGAGCCTCAGGCTTATCATCATGTTCAACTTAAACCAGCTTTCCTGCAATTTGAACATTCTTTTCGAAAATTTGCCTCCAGGGTTAGTTAACTTAAAACTAAATGTACCTCGAGCCTCATGTTTTTGACTGCACGCGAAATCTTGTTCAACCGAGCGAACGAATTCGACTTGTGAAATAATCCTAGTGAAGGCATCCCTTTAGTCTCAACCATTGTTCAACACATAGATAGCAACAACAACATTTCTATCTGCTTCGCAAAAACATTTCATTCCCCGCCACCGTCTCTCCAGAACCTCAATCACAGTCCAAACCATTACTGCTTTTCAGTAGACTTTGTAACTAGAGACGCCTGAGTCATTACCGATAAGTGTGTCAGTGAGGTACAATAACATAATCTCACTGAAAACATGCACCTCGAATTCCAGCCTGAGTAGAGTATCGCCATTTCACTGCTGACAAAATGAGACAACTTTACAGCGCACGGCTCAACACCATCAACGCCATCAACTTTACGCAGCTGACACTCTCTCCAATAGCGTTAGTAAGATATTACTCCTAATGATATTAATCTTTACTTAATGTTCCCCAAAACAACCACAGTGATTTTTATATCCGTGTGCTTGCTCAAAAACACACCATAAGTAAGAAACAAAAATATATATGATCACGTTCGAAACATGCTAATACAAAAAAGTACAAAACACAAAAATTCGATTTACTTCGTTAGGAGCTAATTACTCAAAACCGGCCAATGTACAGGTGTCGAGATTCAGAGTTTACACTGTTATAAAGCGACTTCATCCGAGAAAGGGGTGAACTGTTGCATGGTGAACGAAGATATGTATAATAAATATTAACTCTCTGGTAAATGAAACTTGTCATGAAAATTCCTTTACAGAGAAGCTAAGCCGCGTCAATAGCTTTATTTAAAACCTTATGTAAGAAAACATAGTCACGAGCCTTTACCATTACACCGACACTAACACCGACACGACAAAGCAAGATCCGTGCAGTGTTCCTATTTAAAGCTATCGCCTTAAAACAAACGACGTAAAATTAAACAACTTGTTTTTTAATGTTTAAAGGTATATTACATCACCTCGATAATAACAGGGCCTCGCTGATATACCTGAGAGCTGGGATTCAAGCGTGTCCTAGTCGCCTACGAAATACCAGGTTATCAAAAATATTCAGGAGTTAAGATGCCTCGAATCCCCATCAGGTTGACGATGTTATGCGGTTGCACTTTTGACGGTATGTTCGCTTTGGTTCGTGTACTAGAAGCTTGAGCCGCCTTTGTTTTCACAAAGGCGGCTCAAACACATCGGACAGCGCTTCGATCGGTTACACACAACTGAATCGATAGTCTTGTCTGCACAGCCCGAAAGTTTCGATGTCGCCACGTCGTCAGTGGCGCTCGATCCGTTAAAATCGATACCCGACCCACGCTCGTCAAAACAAGTCAAACGACGTAACAGCCTATCGCCGGGCGTGGAAAGCAACAAAATCCGAGACATATTAAGAAACGGTATCGGCCCTACCGCGTAATTGTCGAGTGCAGATAACAATAAACAAATAGGCCGGGAAAGTTTCGGAACTACAAAAGGATGAAAAACGATTTTCCAGTTGCGCCTTGCGATCAAAAACGGTTACATTAGAAGGCTCTGAAAGTCGCGGCAGTACCAGCCTGCTGGCAATCCGTCAATGTTGCCAAAACTAAAGCACAAAATCTATTTGTAATAGCCAAGTAAACAAAAATAGAACACGGTAATCGATTACCTTTTTGGAGTCCGGGCACAGATTGATCGTATACTGGAGACGCTGACAATGTTTTCGCAGACTGGAAATAAATTTAAAAACAAAAGAAATCAGAAGCAAAGAAAACGGCTCTGCTTGCTATCGGCTTGCTGACTGCGTGTGGTCAGGAAAGTTAATTTGTGTTACTCAGCAATAAAAATTTGTTTGTTTTTTGTAACCTTTCTTCAAAAACAACGTATCACGGTGACACTTGCAAGATATCAAATTTTGTTTTAATTTTAAAGGTTAGGGCTTGGGCATGAATGGACACTTATTATTTCTAGATACCAAAGTTCTAAAATAAGGAAAAAACGGCTGAAACTAATCAATGAAACTAGAGAAAGATTGAATAACTTTAGAGAGTGTTTGACAGTTTGACACGGAGTAAACACATTGTCTGTAGGAGTTCATTTGTAAACTCAAACCCACCTGTAGACGTAAATGTCCATTTTCAACATTCTTTGTCGAGTTTACGCAACATATAAAGTTTATTCACACCTCACTCCAATAACCTGCAAGTAAAAATCAAGGGCAAATCCTCGAGGCTCAACTCGTGACTTGATGGCGCTAGTTTCGCGCGGAAATGTCCACTTATCCTGTGACATTTTGTATTTTTTCTTTGTTAATCGCGACCGCTACTTCCATTGCAGACTGAAAGTTTATTCAAGCGTGACTGTAACAATACTAGACCCTTACGTAATGTACGGACTCCTCTGCGTCATCTGAAATTATAGCAATAGCGGTTATGAAAGAATTTTGAAGATTCATGAGTCTGTTATCCTCCCATAAATGCACGTGATGTGTTTTTTACAGCACTACGTTGCTCATATTTGTTTACAGTTAAGCTAAATTGTATCGTTACCCTCTCTTTTGCTGCACCCTACATTGAGTCGTAGTGTCAAATAAAGAAACACGTAAATCAACTCAGACAAAAGCTAAAGTATGATACCTAAACATTGCAGCACCAGTCGCCGACAGAAATGTAAAAATGTGTCGTCGTGCGGAAAAAAAACATTGACAATATATTAGAGTTAAAAATAAGCATAAAAAAACAGACTTAACTATGCTACTTGTATACTTTATAAAGAAAGAACACTTTAACTACAGTTATTGTATACCACGATGCTTAAGTTCTCTTTTCCTATGTGTACTTTTGAAATGTACTTTTCAGTGGAGCGCACTGGCTGCACATGATGTCGGCTGTACGCTGACTCATCTCAGCCGAAAACGTATCGAAAGAAGATTAAGGTAGTGGCGAAATGAATTCATTTTCAAGGTATTGTCAGACCTCTGTAAAGTATCATAATAATAAATAAACACCCCACAAAAAAAAAAAAACTCTTCTACGTTTTTAAGGCATTGAACGCGTGCTCAATATCGCCGACACTCCTTTGGTAAGTTTGCTTTCGCAGGCCCGGAACATGCCGCTAACACTAAAATAAGTAGGGCCTTTATGCTTTTTGTCCATTTACACGGTGTGTTCAATGGAATTATATGTAAAGCTTGTATTAGTAAGTTAAAATGTCTTAAATATAATACTCGAAGAGTACGTGTTTTGTTTTATTAAAATGCACAATTGCCATACGTTTTGCGTACTACTTCACTGATCATTGGACTATGTCTTCTGTACTCGTCAGAGACATGCTTTACTCAGCAAAACAAATCGTCAGTAGATTTTATTATCATTTTTACGGGCCCGCGGAAATACGAGTAGAACATTGTCCGGCTCAGTGGACCTTCGGAACAAGAAGAGTTTCAAGGTGACCTTCCTCGAGGACACAAGCGCGTTCACTTAGCTCATCTAATGCTGACCAGGCATAACCCGCTTTCACTTAAAACTTCCATTTTACAAAAGCGAGCGCCACTCTAGGAATGTCTCAACGGATATCACTCGTTCTATATTCTCCCCAGTATAGGTTCTAGTTTTCATCGGAGTAATGACCTATGTACACCTAGTGGAGTATTGAGGTGAGTCCAAGTTTGATTGAGCCATAGAACTGGCGGAAGAGACCAGGTGTCTCGAGGAACGCTCCGCCAACTTCGGCAGTTTCCGCTCGGTTTTCTCGTGCCCCTGAGCATGTATGCAATACAAAACGGTAGAAAACACAAACCAACAAATACCTTCAAAGGCATTCTCCATTTTTTTTTTTTTGCTGTGTGTGTGTGTGTGCTTTGTACATTTTCACTGCCCTCAACACCAACACCTTCTTCGATTTGCTGCTAGAATCTAGGGCACCTGGAACACGTCTCGGACTGGTGTGTTTTAGCGTCCTATTCCGCCCATGCATCGAAAGGGGTCCCGAAGTGACAACAAATGACGTCACAAAAGCCGGAGTGTCGTGCTGCCGGATGTCGCGATCCTGGCGGTTGGTCGTAGAAATGCTGGCGGAAAGTGCGAGCGAAAGTTGAGTGTCGCTGTCGTCGCGGCGTTCCAACTTCTGGCTGCCGAAGCTTCCGTGGACTGTCCAAGCTGGAGAGCGAGCTGCGGTAGAACAGGCATCTGCCACCTCCACCACCGCTGCTGTGACACCGCCAGGATCGCGACCGGCGACGGCATGATGTTTCTATGACGTCGTCAGGCGGAAATCGAGGGACCACTTTTCGGACGCGGCGAACGCCCCGGTCAGAGACGCGCTCCAAGTACCATACTAGAAACGTAAACAAGTTATGGGGAAAAAAAGAGGTAAAAAAGTGTAAAACAAATTATGAAACGAACACCTTTTAAGAGATGATAATAACAGACAGATTTCACCTTCAGAAAAAAGAAAAATCAACTTCACATGGTTTGTTTACGTTGCTTGAAGCGGGACCATCGTTGGCATCCTTTCCTCACATCGTCCACGTCTTCAATTGTAACGAATATTTTGTAAGCAAAAATACACCTTTCGCAATGCTAATAAGGCAATAACCGATAGTGTCGCTATTGTGGTTCTTGGTCGCTGAGCACGATTCAGCTCTTTATAATTAAGAGCAAATTTATATACCCACGCGTTGTCGAGTAAATTGGGCCATTCCAGAATTTGCGGTAATGTCTGTGAACTTATACATTTGTAAATCAATCATTCACTCACTGCGTAGTACTCAATGCTCGCAGTTTCGATAATCAAAAACATGGAGTTTTACAAAACAAAGTTAATGTCTGTGTCAATAGCTTTTAAGCTTCTTTAGCACGTCAGTCGCAATCACGCACAAAGAAAATTTAGAATATAAAAACAAATTACTTTCTTACTACAGTCTACTAACGGCTTAGTTCCCTTAGAAAAAAAAAAACTGCTTTTTACGAGGACGAACAAAAAACCAGTACTTTTTTTGCAGACGTGTTCTTCTGTGGCGAGAACGCGCAGCTCAGTGACTGAAAAAGAATGTTATCTAGATGCTTTGGACATGTCCGCGAACAGTTTCGAACGTCGCGGCTACAGTGAAGGTAGATTTCAACGGGCCCCACAACCGGTATTTTTACAGTGCGTTGTCTGTTTAACTACCAAAACCATAGAAAGACTCGCCATGTCTGCGTGGAATGCTAATCATCTCTACAGCTGAAAAACTGCGAGCTAACATAACAAAAGACGGCACTGAATCGCAATCAGCAACCATGAACATCTCTTTGAGCTTCTTACCATTCATAACACACAAGAAAGCCTTGCATCCAATCACAACTGGAACATCCTCGGGTATCTTCAAAGACCTTTCCCACATCTTACCAAACTTTTTATAATTAAATTCCTCTTCGGAATGTGTACGAGTAAGTATCGGCATCCGGCGTGAGGCTCCCTAAACAGGCTCATCACAGACCCAGATAGCTTGCTCACACAGTAAACAACGCCGTGACTCTCAAAACGCGGTTTAAAAATGCCGCCGTAATTCCGGGACAAAGAAATAGGGCACGAACAAGTAAAGAAACAAGGCAACGTTTCGTCGTGATTGCACTCGTCGACCGGGCTCCGGGGCAGTTCAGTTCAGTCATCTTGCGTCTCAGTTTTTGTTAAAGTTCGCGCGGTTTGTTGTATCACGAAAGAAGCACGAGTCTGACGACACCGACGAATCCACGAAACGTCGTCCGCGAAAACTCTCGTCGCCTGTGAACACCAAGTCCATAAGATCGACGTCTCCCTCTGCTATCGAGGCTTGAGTAAGAGGTACAGGACAGCGCAGGTCGCGAACAGAACAGTCTTCACGATGCAGGCTGAAATAGAAGACAAAAACGTGGGGTCGCGGTCAAGTTTCGTGTGATAACGAATCTATAAAGATCGGAGGTTACGTAACTATAGTCGACGAAGGAACGCAGGGCGCGGAGCACACCAAATGTATTATAATCGCTCCTCAGCGAATCAGGTAGCGGCATTCACCGATAAGGAAGCCGAAGAACGAATCACAAGGCAAGAAGCATGAACAGAATATGCCATGCCGTGCGTTTCGTTGGCCGTCAATGACTATACGAGTTCAATCCTGCATAAACTGATGGAACGCCTACAGCCCACTTTTTTGGGCTTACAAAAACATCCTAGAGTTTTCCCACCTCCGTGCAAAATTTTAGTTGTCACCATAGCGGGATATCTAGAGCTTGTCGTATCGTTACTTTAGTCTAGCCCGTCATGACCGTTTGAACGTGACGAAAAGTCACTTTTGTCATGTCATTTTTTGGCGCGACTGAAGCAGCTGCCTGTCAAAGCTAACAACCAGTAAATAAGTCTGTCTGTTAGCGCTATTGTTTTGTAACGTCAATATAGGCCTGACCTGTAACGCCTACACACAACGCAAGCTGGCGTTACAGACTTGCAGCTTTGTTTGTGCGCCAACAGAGCGTTACCAGGTTAAAAGTGGGGTGCTTGGGCCGCTCGTTTTTAACGCGAACGTAAAAAAAAAGCAAGTATACAAAAGTTAGAGTAAAACTCTAAGTGTCGTTAAAGCGGATAAAGAGAACGAGGAAAGAAAAAAATACGTAGCAGAATCATTAATTCATGATGTCACCGCTCGCAAGCTGGCAATCTTTTTCAAAAATCAACAAAGACTAAACGTATACACAAGCAGAGAAAAATACTCTGTCGCAGGTGTGCGAAGAAAGACCCTCCGAACTTTTTCGTTCGTGCTCTCTTTTAAAGCGCGCTCCGCCCCCGAGCCTTTTAAATTCCTATGTTCCGCACTTATTGATTCCGTGGCGTAGATTGTAAAGCAATTCCTCGGGAGTCTCTATGGCGCGCGCGAACTCGCGGAAAGAAGCACCCTGTTCAGCGTTTGGAACCAGCGCAGCGAACACGAAGCTGAGAAATAATTTTCTTCCATCATATCATTTTTCAAGAAAGATAGTCGCGCGCGAGGTCGCCGTCTGTCCGAACGTCTAATGAACTTTCAGTAGTATTCCGAGAATGTAATGAAATATGCCTCCACATATCGTTCCACGCGAGATGGAACGATATGACACCTGACTCATTTCGTAATGGCCCCCTTGCGCATGCGCAGCTCCCATTTCTCGTTTTAGCTTTCCCTTTAGTTGAGAGCTCTTCTCTGTAATTGGATGTCCCATCTTTTAGCGAGGAACCGACTTTCATCCTGAAGTTCAAATTTCCAAAGGAACGTGCCATCGCCAATGACATTCGAGACAGAGCTAACGTAAATGCGCCGCAGTTGAGGCGTTGTTAATTTCCCACTTTTCGTTCCTTTCTTTTTGATGTTTTGTTCGTCTCGGCTGTACTTAGAGGAATGGCATGCGAAGGGAGGCAGCTGTTGAAACTATAGATTGCCGGAATTTGTTTTTTCTTTGTCCTTGTACTTACCTCGTAGATGGGCCGAGCTGCCTCGGTACCGCTTGATGGTAAAGGGGTCTGAAGAAAAAGAGAAAAAGAAAAAAACTGTTTGTGACTATTGGGGAGCAAAAAGTTTCACCGCAGGGCCGCCGTGAACGAGGATTGGCAGACTTCCTGAAGATATGTATTGTATTGAACTGTGTCTTTCGCTTCCTAATATTGGACGCTTTGCACCTAGCATCGATATAATATTTAAATAACAAGTAGTTGAAATACGTACTTAAAACAATTTGGGTATTGTATGTTTCGCATTTATACACATACTGGATAAAGCATATGAGCAATTTACTGAAATAATGAAAATAGGGTATTTCAAATACAGTTGCGAGCAAAAATATTTTTTATCTTTTCTGTCTTGCTGTGAATCCTGTTAAACGCATTAGTCTTGACGCGATTGGGCCGTAGTAAACATCAAATATAAGGATAGGAGAGAAGAACGATGCATTCTTAGAGGGATAGAATTACCAATTCTTTGTTTGGGGTGCCTCTATTTAGTTTTTATTGTCAAACGTCGCGTTTTTCTTGGAGGTTTACACAACATTTCTGGGTACGCTCGCATTAAACTTGAACGCCGGAAATAGGGTACAATATTGTTTTCCCTTGCGTCTTACCCGTCCATCATACGCTAAGAGCGTTTATTATAAAACCTGTTTTTTTAAGCACTTTCTTGTATGATCTGTATTTGGACACTTCAATCTGTATTTGGGCAAGGATTGAAAACAAGTATTTGAAGGTGTCGAGATACTTTTTGTGTTACTTGTATTTTTTAATGTTTCTAAATAAAAGCGTTTTGTCAAAGTACCTTGTATATGTTTATTGATACATTTTTGCATGTATCTTGTCCATTGATCGTATGTTTGCTGCGCTCACGTAAACCTATTAGGTGACAAGGAAGAGTATAAATCAGAATAATGGTAAGGTCGCAGAATGGCGGCGATCAAGGGGGTAAAATAATGAAACTAGAGTATTACTGATGAGTAACAAGCATTTTTTGTTACTTATATTATATTCAACTTCCGGACCGTGCAAGGCTCATAATAGATTGGTAAATAAATATGAATCTGCGGTGGAGGGCGGTACCTTTTATTCAATTCATGGCAACATATAAAAGATAAAATAACGATGAATATTCTTCCAGCTCAAAATCTTAAACTGACGGTGTCCAGCGCATCCTCATTTTCACGTTACTAAGGAGCATAAACTTACGATGATTTACTGTATTTAATGTAAGTTGTCGCAAATTGAATAACTCGGTTGAAGTGAGCCTGGTAATGAAAAAAATAACGACGATCAGAACGGGCGGGGAGAAGAAAGAAGTAAGATATAAAAAACGGGTCTGATTAGCTTCCCCAGTGTGGCAATAATTTGTAGATCACTACATGAGTGAATGCTAATTGCCCTAGATATAAAGCTTATCCTTCGCTTCATCCGTTAAAACACCTGAAGCAAGATAATAAAAGAAAATATATTTATCGTTCATGAAAATAAAAACGATTCGGTTCGGTAAGAACCTTAATAGCGGACGCCTTAAATTTACGTCGAGGAAAAGGGGTTGGTGAAACAAAAACTGTCCAAGGATCATGTATCTTTGGGGTGACATATCCTTTCAAGAATACGTTAGCTCATTAGACAACTAATCAATCATGCATTGTCAGTAGGGCAACAAAATAAGGATAATATAATAAAACAATACCGTGGTCACCGTTAAAAAAAAAAGTCGGAATTTTTTGGTTTAGAGTTCGAAGCGTTGCATAAAATGTCCTGCCTAAAGAGACATGTCCTCCGTCTAACCAAAGGTGACATACGGGGCTAATGGCCTCGAGACACTTCCTTTGCTTTCCCTTGTGCAATACTCACTCACCACTCACTCACTCACTGATTCAGAAGCAAAACGCAGGTCGAGCGCTAATTGGATGGGATAGCGCTCGTCCCGTGTTTTCGCTTCTTCGGTGTCCCGTCTTTTATGCGCTCCTTTTTAACCATGTCTATCAACAACCAACTAGCTCGTCAATGCACTATTTCATTCTGTTTAAATATTTACTAAACACATGAGAATGACGATTCAGCACGTTCTTAGCTAACGTATGCCTATATTCGTGCTTTTACCGTGCTGTTACCGTGCATTTAGTGCACGCAAGAAATTTACGCGTTGTCCTCACCGGCTGGGAATAAACTGTAAAGCGACCAGGAAAGTAAACCTAGAGTTTGATGTTTGTTCGGTTTAGTTACTGCTTTATGTTATTTCTTAATGTAATTTTTGAAAAACAAACCTAAAGAATTAAATAGCCTTTCTTTTTTTATCTCCTGCGTGAAAATTCAGACGACATTTGCATATGCAATGGGGCGCGTCTAAATATTATTTACGACCCTTTTCTTCCTATACTTGAGACACCAAGTTTGAAGAAAAATTAGCATATATATTTATCGTGGATGTGGTTTGTAAACTATTTTCGTGTTCTTTCTAATCGGTTCGAATTTCAGAATCTGCCAGTACAGGGGTGACACGTTTTTGTTTCTTCTTGACTGTTAGTCCACACAAAAAAATTAAAATTAGTTTGTTCATGTTATAAAATAAAAGTAAATTCTTTACGCGTTTGCTGGCCGGCAGATGTCTATCAAATAAACGCTCTAGATATGTTTCTTTTTGTGTGCGCTTGAATTGGACTGGGAGCGGCCGAAATTCATGGTGACAGGCGTGAAAAGATTTCATTTGAAAGCTTCTGTTTTTGCATGCTAGTGGAAAGTAATATCTATGAAAATTTTGGGAGTTACCAATAACACCTGGTTCTATTGCGTGTTTATCTACAAAATATGTGTGATCGCTAAAATTGTCGTTTTATTAGCGTCGGTTAAACACATTTATGAGACAATTTTTCCCCAATCTTATTAACTACACTACATATTAATAACCAGGGTGACAAAAAAAAACCAAGATAATTCATATCTTGATTTAAATCACGATATATATATATATATATATATATATATATATTTATTTATTTATATATTCATTTAAGTCACGCGGATTTTTATATTTTGGTCTAAACCAGATCTTTCACAAAATAATGTGCCTCAAAAGCTTCTTACTACAAAATTGAAGTCTCCATCATTCGCAGTACTTTCGATGAAAACATTTATGTGCGACGTTCACCGAAGAATCATTAGGTAAGAAAGTTATTTGTGAGGATGAAAAAATAAACCTTTCTCTTTATACCTTTGGAAAGTTAGAATGCATTGAGAAGCTGCTTTAGTGTTGTCATCATTTCTCTTAATGTAGTGTGTTTCAAAAGTGTGGCGTTCGCAAGATTCCGGCTGGGATATGTTTGATTGACCGGCACCGCGGACATTGAAGTTTTGGTTATTCCACTGTAAGGAATCCTTTTAGCATTCTGGGATGAAAGCGCGCTGCTTTGAGGAATCGTCTGTGTGGCATCGGCAAACATCATACTTAGATAAGATGAAAGCTATATTCATAAGCTTTATACATTTATTTTAAGTGTTTTGTATTTGCATATCATGATGCATTGGAACAATTAAAGCATGTTCATGAACGTATAAATCACAAATAAAAATTGCACCACTTGAAGAAGTAAACAAAAAATTGTGTGTCCATTATCAGTGGTGTTTTAGTCAGTTATGCCTGAAGGTGTATTAATAAGTGACATAAATCCGATTTAAATAAAATATCTGATTTTTTTCAATTCTTTTAAATAAAACATAACGATTTTTATCCACCTCCCCGAGAGCTGCACTACACTTGTGAGTTTAAGCTCATTCATTCACAAACTACATCACAGCCTTTTAGTTTGAAATAAAAAGATGATAAGAGTGCATTTGAACAAACTTTTTGTTCAGACGCCAAAAAGGCTTTATGATAAATACAAATGCAAAATTTAAATGCAAATATAAATGCAATGACAAATTAAATGCAAATTGTATAAAAACCTTTTAGCTTTTTAGTACAATTTGTTTTGCGGCTTCACTCAAAATGCGTGCATACTCGAAAGTACCACGAAAAAGGGCGTAAGGTTAATCCTTCACATGGAAAATGCAATTAAGGAGCGACACACTCGTGAAGGGACATATATGTAAAGTACCTCTCGTCTACTGTTTTCTAGGCGCCGCGTTGGTATTGAATAAACTTTTAACGAAATAATGACAAACAAAGGACAGAACACGGACAGCACATCTTCTGACTTTCAGCCTTTTCCTGGTGTGTTGAAAGTCGGAAGATGTGCTCTCCGTGCTCTGTCTTTTGTGCGTAGTTCTCTCATGAAATTTTACCTTTCATCTCTTCTAGTTTTTTTTTTTTTATGCAATGTGTAAGTAAGATCAGGAATGAGACGCTGGAGCCCTACGCCTACATTTTCCTTCAATTTACTTTACAATGATGAGAATGAAAAATACTTACAATATTTCAAGATGGACCAAACATGAAATACTTAAACTTCTCGCCAGTTGAGATTCTGTGACAGTAGTCTGCACATTTGAAACTCGAACTTCGTGAATTTATTTCCAGTTCCTCCGTTTAGCGCAATGAGCGAGTGTTCACACCAGCTTCCGCTGTACAGCTGAATAGGCTGCTGGTCTCTATAATAGCAAGCATCTCAATATGAAATCCGCCCACGCTCCACGTTTCCGAATTTTACGTCCTTCCGTCAGGGTGACGACGCCTGCATTCGAAATGCAAATGGCAGAAACCTTGACCCCACACCCCGTGTCTATAATGTCTCGCCCTAGCTCTACCACACGCGTTTCCTCACACAAAAAAGAACCAACATTGCGGCGCCAGCGGGCGTTTCACGACGTCTCGCAAACTGCCAACGGACTGATCGATTTTTCCGGCAAGACAAGCAAAATGATCTGGGGATACAAAGTGAGGGAGAGTAGGAGATGAAAGCTCTTGTGGACGTCAGAGCACTAAGCTCACATTGAAATGAATAGGGGTAGACGCAAAGCTATCCGGTTTCTCCCCACTCACGGTTCGAGCACGTTCGAACAGAGGATAGACACAGACAAGGTAGCTAGCTTGTGTGTCCCCCTTATCCTTCCAACCAGAGTACGGTGCTTTGATCACGTCCCCGTGCGCCCTAGTCATTTCCTCTCTCTCGGTTTCTATCCGCATAGTCACAGACAGTTTAAGAAAAGCAGGGCGTGAGAGTCCCGATGCACCTTTTTATCTCTCCGCAGTCAATGAAGTTGTTGGAATAGCCGATAACATAACTTGGAAGGACGAATCTGAAAGCAAGGAGTACGAACTCAATGAGACGCGCCCACCTGCGTTTGCTTAGCTGTCGGCGACATGTCTCAATCCGTCCAGAATATTTGTCTTATTTCATAAGCAACAAATATTTGTCACTGCCAATTATTATTATCTTTTTTTTTTTTTTGGGGGGGGGGATTGGTGTTTAGCGCTTACCCACAATGCTCCTGAATTGGTACTGCGCTGAGAAGCCAGTGCCGTCGAATCGGTCGTTTGTCTTGAAAGTGACCCTGAAGAAATCTCCCTCGGACTCGACGTTCGAAGGTTTCTGCATGCCGCAGTGGCGCGGGATTTTGCGATCCGCAGTGTGGAAATTGGAGAACTCGATGTAGTCGCTCGCCGTTTCCGCCGTACAGCTGCAAAACAAACAAATAAAATCAATAAACGCGAGGAAACACGTCTTACGCACTCGGAAGTTTTGGAAGTATTCTTGCCCCCACTGTGGACTCTCCTGACAGTACAGAAGGTGCTGTGGACGTCCTTACGATCGCCTAACGTCCCCCTGATATTATGTGGACGTAAGGAGGACATCTGTGTCGCCTATGTTAGCTACTTCATTCATGTACCTTTAGTCAGTTCTCTGCAACCTACCTCTTAAAATATGCTATCGCAGTGGTAAAACGCCCGCGGGGACTCAAGTGCTATTCGAGCGTGCAGCGATCTTCTTTCAATTGGCTGAACTAAATAAAGGAAGACCGACGTATGGTTAGGGTGACCATATTCTTCAGGGTAGAAAACTGGACATCCCAGCGAGGGGGGGGGGATAGCACTAAAATTGAGATTGGGAGAAGACATTTAATGGAATAACTGCTGTTGTTTTAAAACGTTCCCATATTGCACTAAATTTTACTCTTTGGGAAATCTCCCGCCTGTGTTCACGCTGCTTCTCGACGACAGTATGCGGCTGCTCATTACAAAACTATTAACCCACTTGGCCCAAGCAGTCGGAAAAGGAGTCGCGTACAATTTAATTCAAAAAATTTCGTCGACAACATTCGTCTTTTTTTAGTGTTAATTGTAAAAAGGAAATGTAAATATCGCCATATTCTCCATAAAAAAATCGTTTGGGGAAAAAAAAAGTGAGCACTCTTTGCGGATCGAATCTGGGTCCGCTGCGTATGAAGCAGCCACCTTTCCAATAAGCTACGCTAAATTTCCTCTTTTTTTCTATTGCGAATTGCTGTTTTATGTAACCATTCGTTTTATACGAGACCCACCAAGTTTCGCGTCGTGCGTATAGCCATTTCCGGTCGAGTGCACGGGATCGCGCGTATAGCGTATCTCATATTTTAAAGTACCCACGGTTATTTTTGTAAAATATACTTGTAACGAGTATAGGCATAGTTTCGGTTTGCTTCAACTCGCTTGGTGCCGATTGCGAAACTATGTACTCCTTCGAAAACGGACATGATTGTTTATTGGGACAAAATAACAGGACGGCAGAAGCGGACTTCAAAAACGGGACTGTACCGGCCAAAACGGGCGTCTGGTCTACCTACGTATGGTACTCCTGGCGCATCGTGGTTGCTCTGTCACTCAGACTGACAAAATAACCTTCTGTGCTGTCCCTTCCATTTATGTGTCTTTCTTTTCCTTTCTTGTATCGGGTTAAGGCATGTCGACATCGATTCACTCGTGTCCATAACGTCGTCCACGGGAATGGCATCCCCAGTTCGAAAACACGGGCTCATTGACTTCAAGCAGCTCTTACGTCAAGCAATTGATTCGGTATCAATGTCGACGTTAAATCTTACATACACAAAAATAAATATATAACGAATCATTCGTAGCTTTATGGGCATTTCCGGAGCAGGCCCCCTTCCACACCAAATGACAAAACGCCACTCATTACGCGACGAGTTCCCGTGTCGTCGGAACGGATTCGGAACCAGTAACTGATTAGGCCTCATTTTCGGAGCCCGACGGCGTGCCCATGCTACCCGCCAAAGAATCATTGCCACTCAAGGCGACACAATGCTCCCGCCCTCTCCTCGTAACTCTTATCGGCCAACCCGAATCAATCACTTCCCGAAACAAAGCCCCGCGAGCAAAACGCTTCCCTGTACACGTCCTCCCCTTAATCACTGGATCGGAATGACTGACGCTGACCATTAGGGACAACACAATCCTCCCGCAGCGTCCGACGCACCGAACGCGCGACAAGTCTCCGGTAAAGCAAACGTGTACCCAAACAAACCTCCCCGACGTCGACGGCGGAATCCCTGCATCGCTGCAACGTCCGCGTTCATCATCGGTAGCCGTCGATACGTAAACAGAGCAGAATTCCAGCCGTACAAAAGCCCCGCTCTCCCCTCTTCTTTTGGGCAGACTGTAGGGGGACAAATGGACCTATTATGCCGGTAGAAAGCCGGCCCAAAGACTCTAGCGTGCTCGTGTCTCTCCCCTTCCCCCCGCTGGGATCGGATAGTCGTCTTTCCCGCTTTCCTGGGTGCTCTGAGCGTTGCCTTCACCGTCGGGGTCTTTCAGTCTCAAGCCCGGTTTGGACAAGATTAAGCGACCGTTGCCTCATTTGCCGCTCCTGCTTCTGGCTTGCGGCTTGGTGGCGAGGGAAAGAACGCCGACGCGAGAAGGGGTCATCAAGAAACTGACCCTTCTTTGTCGATGCGCTCCGAGAGCAGACCCTATCGCGAGTGGTCGTGGACGTCTTAGCCGTCTTTCTCTTGTCCCCTTCTATGCATTTGCTTCGTTTGGGAAGAGACTATGGATTGAGTTGTTCATGGAGGCTTTGGGAGAAAGAAAAGGGGGAAGACTGGCAATCAGAGCTTTCGGATCGATGGCTTAGTCGTGCCTTACCCTCGTTTTCGCACACCGTGCGGCCCGCTGTGGCGCGGGTGTCAAATATGCAGGAGACGCTTTGAAACTCAACCCCCCTCCCCACCCCGTCCATAAGACGAACGATTTCGCAAGACGTGAGCTTTAGTATGCTATGAGGCTTGGAACCTAGGGTCTGATGTAGTAAACGATGCGAAGCCTTCCTTTCCTGATTGTGTTATTTGTGCGCGTGCGCTGCAATGGTACTCAGTAAATGCTTACTGCCCTGCGCACTTTGCTTCTAACTTTATTTGCTCGGCAGATTTTGCTTGTAGAATTTTTTGTTTGTTTTCGATATTGGAGCAGTCTATTTCGAGTCCAACGAAAGACGGAAGAGAGGCGAGTGGACAGTGGAGTGTTTGTTGTTTTAGCTGGCAGTTAAAAAAATAACAAGAAAACAAAAAGCCTTTTTGGAAGAATGTTTTTTGGGGGAAGGTCTTTCGGACGCCATTTTTGTATGTTCGTATTCGGGGGCAGAAAGAAAAGAGGGGATAGCGTGTCGGTGCTTGTCCGTCCGAAATTTGTTGTTCTCGATGCCCGATTCCGATCCTTTTCGGGCAACATACGCCGTTGGAAGATAAAGTATAAGATACAAAGAATGCGAAGCAAGACGTAGCGACGCCTTTTTTGTCCTGTCGTTCTCGGAGACAAACATAGCCAAGTCGGCTTTTCTTTGGCCGTGTCGTCTTGTCGGATCCGCGAAAGAATTGGGCGTTGGAGGTTTTGCTTAGGTCGCACGAATCACGGCATTTCAAACGCTTCGATTTCGGGTACCAATATAAAAGCGATCGGAATTCTCGTTTTTGCTTGTTCCCTGGGAACTTCGATTTGTTTCCTTTTTTTTCTTCGCTGGCTTGGCCGTATTATAGTACCGTACTTCGTGTTAGTGAGCTGTACAAATTGCTCCAAAAGGTAAAATGATATCGTTTTTGAAGTTACAAAACCTTTATTAGAATTCCCTCTAATGTCTTCGTTTGCCTTTTACAGAAATGACATCTCTTAAGAGAAGTGCAGACAGAAAAAAAATTTAAGTTAGACGGAACAAAGTTGAGCACGTTCTTTGTTGTAGTAAAACGAGGACACTCTAATATAGGGGCTTAGCGACCGCTACGTCGAAAATGTGCAACGGAAGTGTGCTAGATTTCAGAAAACGAGAAAAACGAATAAAACAATTCGGCCTTACCAAAATCACTGTAATGCTGTAAAAATGAAAAATGAATCTGTCTTCCCTCCAAAAAAAATAAAAAAGTGCGAGATTACATTCAGTAGTCAAGGAAACTTTTGTTATTTTGCATTTCTGGATTATCTTCACGTCCATTTTAATTACGCACCTTTGTTAATGTACAAGATGAAGACCGAGTTCATGTGATAAAACAAAAGCTTTATTAGCAACGCAACCTGAATATTTTAAAACCAAAAGTAAAGCTAAAATTAAGTAATTCTATAATTAACGACGCTAATAAACGCAAAACCTGTGGCCGCGTATTCGAGGTAATTATATCGCACGAAAGATTTTAGTTCGAAACTATTTCGAAACTTCCTGCAACACACATTTCGCATTCTGAAACTCGTTTTTTTTTTTTTTTTTTTGGCACGAACAAGTAGGAATGATTACGCAGCACGGTACGAACGATGTCACGCGCGCGATCGATCCACCTGCGGTATATTCCGAACCTCACAAAACGTGCCAGTAAACAGCGGGAGGAGAAGGACTCACGGCGGCAGGCCCTCGATGTCGAAGTAGGCAAACTCGACGAACACCTTCTCCCCGGGCAGGCCGTGGAAGAAGTAGTGGCACTCGGTGTCCCTCGGGTAGACGCCCGGCCAGTTGGGCGACGTGAACGTTCCGTTGGACGAGTCGCTGCTGTTGAAGGCGAAGCCGCAGGCTGCAGAGCGCACCGTTACCGATCGGGGAGCCCGATGCGAGGCAGTCGAGCGAAAAGAGAGGCAGATGTAGGAAAACGCCGTAAACGCCTTGCAGAAACATAAACGTTACTGATTCCCGTCAAAAAAAAAACAATCATGAGGTATTTTATTTTGTGAATGTGGATGACCAGCGAAGCTCTTTAGCACACGACACAGACCCGCCCCGAGGAGCCGGAGGAAACTGGACACGCGCGACGGGACCGCCACCCGGCGGAAAGTAGAAGGTATTTCATCTCAATAATAACTCGCTAATGGACTGTAAAATGTTATGAAGATACAGAAGTCCATCAGGATACTTACTCGGTTTATTGCACAACTGTGCTTCGAGTAAGTACGAAATAATTATCTTATTTAAGTTAAATAAGTCTATGCAGTTGAATTGAGAATACGAAATAATTCCTGCTTACATAATTTAGAGTTTTATTTTACAAAATTTTAAAACGTATGTCACTTGTGGTTTCAGTCGTGCGAAACTTTTATAGATTGTGTCGAATTGTTTCTTTCACAGATTTTTAGTGTGCCTCTAATAGTTAGGCTAAGGTATCTGCCCCATCCTGAAGCTCGGACGGAGGAGGCATGAACGATGTGCACGAAAACAAAACTCACCCATCGTCGGGTCCTGCCTTCCCGTTGTAATGCCAAAATCTGAAAAGTACCAGAAGGTGAGAATCAGCAGTGCTTCGAAATAGTTTGGACTCCAACTGAAGCACGTGCGGTTTCTACCTATCTCCGCAGAGAGTGTCGCACATTTCATATTAATTTCCTTCTCATATCTCGTGCAAACTTATAGTCATTTTACATACGCGTTTAGTGAGGGGCTTATGGCACCGTTAACAAACAAGACATGTTCTTTTAGAGACGCAGGATAGAATGATACGATGAACAGTCTTCTCACTTGTGACGAACTGGTAAAGAGCTCGGAATCCCCGTACGGTGACGTTGCCCGCGTAGTGGTGCGATCGAAACTCGAGCGTGAGGTTTCGGCCCGTCGACATCACTTGGTTCGGCAAGTCCTGGCCGCAGAAGTTGTCCACGCGGTCCCGCTGACCGTTGATCGAGATGAACACCATCACGACGTCGGCTCCGTCACACCTGGACGTTCGCGCAATGAGGGAAAGACAATACAAATTTCCGTCGTACAATTCAAGGGATAATTTCAGTCGCGCACGTCACACTGTGATCACCGCTAGATGTACTTCGGCACTCAAATCATTCAATAGCGCACATCGGATGAGCTGAATATGAGGGCTCTTTAAAAATCACCACACCAGTCCGCAGCGTTCAATTTCTGTTTAGTGAACGTGGAAAAGCCAATCGCTACAACCTACGCAAGGAGGTGGGCCCATCGCGTGGTCGAATATAGGTTTAGGCCGTAAAATACAGCCTGTGCTGCTGCACCAAGCACGATGTTTCAGCACGCTCATATCGCAGGCGGTCTTTCTTCGGGTCTGTACATAATTTCGGCCTCGTTACCCACCGAGTTTCATCCGAAGGTTGCAACGAATGGCTCGACCCAGTGCTTTACGGAAATGCAGACGATCCAGATTTGTTAGAGTGTGTAAGGCGAGACCCGAGACAGTTATTAACACTCCGCGCCCAGTCAATGAAAATGCAGCATTAGTCGATAAGGATGCCTTGGCATGAAACACGATGCAAGACGAATGGAGGTACTGAGCCACGGTCTGCGTCTTTTAAGCTGTCAGTTACAATGTATAGTTCGTATACCGGAGCTTCCGGGCGTGCATTTCGACTTGGCCTTTCCAGCGCGTACCAGTTGATGTCACTCTAAAAAGAAGGGAGTCGAACCAAGAAAACAAAAAAAGTCACTATCGATTTAAAGTGCAAGAGGGCTCGGAAGCGAGCAGAATAAAGGGAGCGGTAGCGCAGCCACCGAGCTCGCGGCCATTCTTCTCGAAACGCGCTCGGAAATTTTGAATCGATATTCTGTTCACTTGGCGGTAATATATTCTACCGGGGGCAGCGAGCACCTTCGTTTTACCTATCGTTTCAGCTTGACAGCCAGACGATATCTTCCGCTGAAATCGTACCCCTCCACTGCCGCTCAACGCGCGGCAAGCTTTATGCTCGCCGGAGGTGATCTCTCACGCACACAAGCGATCATACAGTCCGTTTTATCTTCTGACGGACCGAAATCAATGCTTCGCGCGTACGTTCGAGTCTATAGAAGCATGCGGCATCGTAGATGATTCCCCGACACTCCACCTCTCCCGAAAACCATAGGGAGCTGCGAGGAAGATGCTCGCTCTCGACGCATGTGATTGGCTGAAAGGGTGGATGTAGGGTTCGCTTTGGTCCAACTACAGTGCGAGGCGTTCCACTGGTAGCCTGCGCGAATCTCGGAGCGCCGAGAGCTGGGAGCTGACAGTCGCTTTCGCCGAAGCTTCTCAGAATATATCGCTGTAGCACGAAAACAAAATATATATAGTAAAATAAAACCATTGAGATGAAAAGGAGAACCTCTCGCTCAAGCCAGGCATACAAAAAAAAAAAAAGCTACCGGGAATATACGGATGTTTTAAATAAAAATGAAGAGGTGGCCGATAGATCCGGATGGAACGGCACAAAACAGCTTGAAAGCGGGAAAAAAATAATTTTGAAACCAAAAACGTAAAACTTACTCTTTTCTTTTCATAACTTTTTTCATTCGTCAAGCTTTCAGGAAAAGGGGAGAGTGGGCAACAACACGTCAACGTCGTGGAGACGTTGTTCTTTTACAAAAGGGAGGATGGGCCTTCAAATTTTCTCTCGGATACAAAATATGGCCCACTTCCGTAGAAAGCCCCTTTTTATGTTGTTGTGTTTGTACGTGTTTTACGTCGTGTAGCTACAGCGCTCACGGCATTGCCGCTGCTGTATTGCACCGTACCGCCATTTGCCTTAGTCTTTCTCTAAAAAGCGGCCCCGCAGGCGTCTACCCTTCAACGTCGCCGCTTACAACAGCTCCGGACGGGGACCCTTTACAAGGGTAGAAGAAGAAAATAAATTAAAGAAATATAGAAGAAAGGGTGTCAAACAAAGAATACGACCTAAAAAAAGTGTGCTCAAACTACACTGAAACCAGCGAACGAGCGAAGAATCTTTTCCTGGAGACGTGATAAATGCTGGTCGGCGCATTCTCCCACGTTCTCTTCTCCGCTGACACTTTTATTTCTATCTTGCTTCTTTTTGTTTTATACGCGTCTTTCGCCGTCCGCCTAATTTTTCGGACTCCTACCATTTCCTTCACTGTTTTATGTGCGAGCACGTGTGTTTGTGTGTTTGTTTGTGTGCGTGTCCGCGAGACACGTCGCTTGTTTCGTCTCCTCTTTATTGCCGGCAGTAAAATAGAATCGCCGCCGCCTTTGGGCTGTATAATCTCGCCTTGCAAGGCCGACACACACTACAAGGCAGAAAAAAAAAAAACAGCAACACGCGACTAAACTAAAACTGGCGCTCGAGTTCGCTGTCGACGATGCTACGGCCTTCGTTCTCTCAGAGCATTCACGCAATGGAAATCATCAGGCGAGCTGTACTATAAGTGAGCGCATAGGAAGCGCGTAAAACGAAAGCCTGCAGATGACAAACGCGACAAACCACGCCAGAGAAGAGGCGTTCTCACTCACGAAAGAGGCGGGCATTAGGTGTTTTCGAGCCTTGAAACCTTGCGCTTAATACGATGGGCCGCAGGGGATGGTATAAAACGAGCCGTCGGAGACATTCTCATGCAGCATCAGCGTCAAGTGGCCTTCGGGAGCCGCGCAAGGCGTCGGGGAGTGCGGCGTCACGAGGTATACTTTCTTAGTCCTGGATTGGTTGGGATGGCTTGTAGTGTCCGATGCGCTCCAGCGTAAGGCGAAACGTAGCATCCAGACCTCGCTAGCCACCCGAAGCACTCGTCCCGTGCAGGCACACGCACGGTACAGGAGGGCAAGCGCATACATCCATCTCTTCGCCATTGTAGAACGTTGGACTTTGTCGCCGGCTGCCAAATGTTTGTGAGTTATTGCTGTCGCTCTTGTTCGTTCGAAACTGTCTTTTTCAATCGTGTCGCCTCGGTGTTTCCTTTAATAGCGTCAGTATTCTCGTTATTAAAGTCCGTTGGCGGGTTCCCGACGCAGGGGAATAAATATACTAGCCGCGAAAATGATGTGTAGAGCCCCAAATGTCCCGTGGGAGACGTAACAGCCACGTTTTTGTTTTGTTTGATCCTAGTCTGCGAGGCGGAAGGGAAGGAGGAAGAACAAAGCCAACGGTAGTTTTTTTTTTATTACGTGGAGACGGGAGAGAAGGTAGAGGCTGGTTGGAAATAATGGCTCCTTTTGTCCCTTTGTTCCGGTATGCGTATTGTTGCTGCTGTTGTTGTTTGCTTGCATGCTTGTTTCCTGCTCTTCAAGATTATTGCGGAGCTTCCAGGATCCAGAAGGATTGTAAATCACGCTCGACTGTGTTGCCGTAATTGAAACTGGCGAACCGCTACGCCTCTTATACGCGAAAAAAATTTTTGTTTTTTTTTGTTGTTTTTTTTGCACGGTGAGGTTGTTTTGATTATACGCCCGATGCGATCACTCGGAGGTTACTCACGATAGGATAAAAAAAGGAGAGGGGCAAGGTGAGATCAAAACAAATGTGTTTTTATGTTTCTTTTTTTAGCTTGGACTCTTTTTTTTATTTGTCTAGAGATGATTTTCCTATCGTCTGCAAACTATATAATCGATCGTTCCTTTTTCTTTACTTTTCTTGTAGGAGTTTTAAACGCATATTTTAGCATGAATGTGACCAAGAGAGAGAGAGAGAGAGAGACAGAGAGGGATGGAGATAGGAATACTGATAGAAGAAGGAAGGAGGAGAAAGAAAGGGATGAAGTGATTCCATGTCGTTTTAGTAAATCGAACTATTTGTAAACCACGGAATTGTCTTCTACGTCCCATCTTTCTATTCTTTTTTTTTTTTTTTTTTACAGACGAAATGACGTAGACTTTTACAGCTTCGAGGCAGCGCAAAAATATATACATTTATATACAATAATTATCCCAAATTGCTGAAAAGAGATGCAGCCTTCGCTCACTACAACGAATGTCGCGTGCGCATGCTAGGACATTAATTCCTATTGCACATAGAACAACAGAAAAAGCTCCAGGCTACAAATTATGAAAACAGAGGATCAGAACATGCCATGATCCGACACCGTGAGCTTAGCTTCCTGCCTTACTGATCCGTAATTGAATCTCGCTGTATTTTCGGAAATGCGCCATCGGAAAGAAGAAATACAACCCGAGTTTCATCAGAATGCGTACGCGTCTTTCTGATCCTCAAATTACTTTCTGTAAGACTACAACAGCAGCCGGCTGACACGCATATACTAACACAAAAAAATTAATAAATGAAACCTTTTCGAAGACAGGATTCCGATGTTCGGCACGGGATAATTTGTCACCGAAAACCAGAAACGGCTCGTGAATTGAAAAGTTTTAACACTGCATTTGGAAACGAGCTCTGAAGGGCGTATTCTTATCTACGGGAGTACAGCCGCAACAGAACCCTTCATGGTGTCGTTTACGTGTTCCGAAATTCATCGGGGATGTGCCGCGACGACAACGTTCTCTGGCCCATGAGGTACGATATCAGTATAACCCTTCCTTTCGAAGTATTCCGGAGTAAGGTACTCTTTATTCAAGTATTCTTGCTTACTATACGAAGATTCTAGGTTATGCGTAACAAATGTGGGACAGAATAGAAAAAAAGCGCTACAAAGAAAAATATATTAATCACTTACAAAACGGACGCCGTACGAGGTAGAGTGGACTGTTTGAACGCGCTATAATCGCTCATAAATACTGTCAACTTAAGGCGAAGAAATGGACACTATGATCTCTCCCTATGCTCCAGGGTTACAACTTCTGTACTACACCAGCACGATATTGTACTTGCTTCAATGAAAAAAATACTACAATTTCGACGGATGACAGATCGATACAGCTTTTAGTGCCAAAGGTGTAGCTGCGCCGCCGTTTACGGTAGCTCGTCTTCAAGGTGGCGTATGGTTTACTCGTTACCATTGTTAATTGTGAAATGACTGGTGGTGACACGAAGACGATCAGTGAACTCAAAAATAACGATTTAATAG